>JAECUM010008206.1:0-24930 GCA_016617855.1 Megalonaias nervosa | reverse complement strand
TAACGTGATGATATGACATTATTAATATTATGAACGATCTAATTACATGTTTTCTACTGGGGCATCAATAACTCTCATTCGTCCACCAACACCTTCGAGTAACATCGATTTATCGCTGAGTATAACAGCTATTGCTCTATAATTAGGGATATCTATAATGTTTCTGTTAACATGAGCTCGAAAGATTATGTCAACGACTGATTGTCTGGTTAAATCTAAATGTTCTAGTGAAAAGTAATAAATCGGATACAGCGATGTAAAATCTAGCTGCGATATTTGTAAACCAGTATCAATATTCTGATCACGACCCATGAATGTCATTAATCGATGATATGCACGTGCTACATGATTATTTTCAAAATTCAGTAATATATCCTCGGATGGTTCTTGATGTCCATTTATCCTCAGAGATATTTCAGAAACACCAAGATTGTCGAATATCATTGCACTACGTTCTTGACTATTTACTCGTGCACCACTTTGAAAAGCAATAAATATGTGCCTTGGTGCAGAAACACCCTGCTGAGAGGCTATTTGCCATGTAAATAAACCATTAGTATTACCCTGGATAGCATATGTGGTCATTGTTAACCATGACAAAGTTGATTTACCACCTTGACTCATAAAAGCAAGTAACCGATCTTCTTCAGATATTGTTGGAGTCATCACTGGCATCCACAGGGAAAGTTTTGTAAGAATTACTATACCATCATTACCATCGGCTCGCCATATTGCATCATTGTCTGTGCCTTTTCGTACAAGTACAACCGTATGTTTAGCTCCGAAAATGACTTTTCTGACATTTCTACAGAATCCAAAAATATGTGAAAGTGGAATCGCACATGAAAATCTTCTCCTATTACCGCTTAACATCGATTTACGTGCTGCAAATCCTATGTTGAAATTTGCATTCATCGATAATACTGCAGGAGTTTCTGCGGTTCCTGCAGCATTTCTTACATTACCTATAGTTACGTTTTTATATTCAGCATGGTTAGAAGTATCCTTTGCAAACATCATTGATGGTCCAGCCGATCTTGAATAATCGTCGCTATATCTCGCAAGACCTAGTATTGTCGTGGCAACGTCAACGTCTTTCTGGATTGATTCAATATTTTTTCCGTCAATCATGCACGTAGCGCTATCAAATAACGCCATAATACCATTATTAACAAAACCAACCCTAATATCAGCTCCATATGCTACTGGTGCTGCAGGAACATTGTTATCTAAAATTTCACCTTCTACTTCAATAAATGCCTCAGCGGGTAGGAAATACCTACTTGTATCCTGAACCTGTAGTTCGATTCGTCCACGCTGATCTGGAATTCGTGCGTGGTAAGAATAATACTGATAATCGCGCACAGACTCATCTTTGAGAACTGGTTCATCCAGGGGTCAGATATGCGCTTAAACATCTTTATTATTATCGTCTTCGTCTAACTCGAAGACCACTCCTCGAAGTGAGACCACTTCCTGCTATCAGACTAGCGGTTATATTTTTTTCCTTTTCCGACATTGGTATATCAGCCAACTCCGCTAGTTTTTGATTAGCGGCTTGATTTATTATTTTACTTACACTTGCGGGGATCACTTCAGTGCTAGCCAATTTCACAGGTTGAGGTCGGGTCGCTTGTGGTCTGCGTATTAATCTTGATAGTCTATCTTTGATTGCTGAAAATGCTTTGCTAGCGAGATTACCAACAGCGCCTATACCTTTTTCACGAACAACATCAATAGCTTTCATTCCTAGTTGCTTTGCAATCGGTATTGCTTTTGGGGCTATCCTTCTAAACAGACCCTGAATAACATCACCTAATCCATCTCCGTAGGTCGCTTTGTATACCGGTAATCGAGAGTTTATTACCCTGACCATGGTAGGTCCACGAGTATTGTGTATGATCATTTTATTATTAAGTGGCTTTATAACTAATTGTATCTAATCACTATGATAATCATCGGCGATTTCATTAATGAGAGACCGATACACGTTAATATCCATGATACCGCCTGTAAATAATCGTTTTCAAATATCAGCTGCTTCATTAATGATTTCTGGGGAATTATTACCAGCTCGTTTTCCTCCAATGAGGATTTCTAGTCGATCAACATCAGCAAGAACGTTATTGGGGCAAGTAATAAGACCACTTCCTAAACCACTTCCAGTTGCTCCGGGAGCGTCTTGAAATTCTTCTTCTTCTTCTTCTTCCTTACTTGTTGTTTGGACTGGTTGTGATTGTTTTTTCTTTTGTTCTAGTTGTTTTTTCTTTTGTTCTAGTTGTTGTCGTTTTTGTTCTCGTTGTTGTCGATCTTGTTCTCGTTGTTGTTCTCGTTGTTGTCGTTGTTGTTGTAGTTGTGGTGATGATGGTAATTCTGGATAATCACGAAGTGATTGTTCAAACGGTTTTTGTTGTTTTTGTTTTTTTGTTGTTGTTGTTGTTTTTGTTGTTTTTGTTGTTGTTCTTGTTGTTTCTTTTGTTCTTTCTCCTTTTCTCTTAATTGAATTAATTTATTAACTTGCTCACTATAACCACTATATAATGAATCAGTATCTCTATCTTGTTCAACATTCATGCGTATGCGATATAAATATTTGTACCATTGTTCACTGTTTGTAATATATTTATTGTGTTCAGGTTTCATTAATTTTTCTCTTCGACTAAAACCACCCACAGCAAATTCAGCTAGTTCAGTTAGGGTCAAATTTTTAATTACCTTAATAGTTTCTTCATCAAATTTATTTATCAGTTCATCAGTACTTACACGACTCTTTCGTTTAGGAGCTGGTGCTTCAGCACCTTCAGGTTGATCTTCATCCTCAGGTTGATCTTCATCCTCAAGTTGATCTTCATCCTCAGGTATTTCCGGGATTGGCATCGCAGCAGCTATTTCAGCTGGAAGTTCACGTAAAATTTCTTTTGTCTTTTTTGTTCTTCTTGCTATTTTTTCAGTTCTTTCTGCTATTTTTCCAGCTGCTTCAGCGGTTTTCTCTAACACAGGTTGAATACCTTTAGTGGTCTCAGTGATAGGTTTAAATAATTTTTTTGTATCCTCTTCAAATTCAACTTGAGATTCCTGACGCGATTGTAGTTGTTGCTTAACAGAATCACGAAACAGGTAGATATTTTTTAATTGCCTCTAGTCACTCTCGAGATAATTTAGCTGAGTGTGATTCTCCAATACTCATTATTGATAATATTTATACTTGCTGTTTAATTTATAGCAGCAGGGAGGGTGGACGACACACGCGTAGTGACCAGATTGTGAAAAAATCAGAAAAAATCTGGTCAATTAGAGAAGTTTTTACTATTAAGGCAAAAACTTTTTTTTCAGCCTTCATAGAAACCCTTAAATTTCAAAAATAAGGTCTCTAGCAAAGTGGTCTGTTCACCCTCCCTGCTGCTGCCTTTAATTTTATCGGTGATCTTTTCTCCCACTGTAGTGCCAGCAGCTCTAGCAATAGCTTTACCTGCGTCAAATGCAATTGGTGCTACTTTACGCGCAATTCCTGGAATGTTTTCAGCTATTTTTGTAAATATATTTTTAAAAAATCCACCTACAATTTTTCTTCTATAAACGTTTTTTGGTCTCATCTTTGTTATTAAATTAGGTTTACAAAACTTACGCTTACAGTCACGAAGTGATCGCGCGTAGGTGTAAATAATACGTGACAATTTCATTGTTAAGATCTATTTGTCGTCCTGATTGATCTGTTAGTTGTATTGTTATGCTGGTTATTTGATTTCAGGTGTAATCGGATAGTATGTTATATATCGAGGAGTAATTTGCATCAGTAACCAGGCGGGACATCTGGTGAAAAACTATAGATTGTTTGACCTTGACTTCCTAAAAGCAGAATACGACACTGATGAAATAGAGCAACTGATCAATATTGTGTTCACTTCTGTTATGTTAACTGGTAAATCTCCATCATACGATATACTTTGTTATGTAACACTGCCGTATTGTTGGTTTTTAAAACCTAATAATGATGCGATACTAGTCGCTGGTGAAAAATCGATTATCAAATTATTTTTAATGTGATTCTAGCTCGTAGCGTATTATAGTTTGGAGTTTATTCAAAATTGTCTGCGGAAGTGTATTTTGTTATCAGCTCTCTTATCGTTTTGTTGAGATCAGTTACATTATATGCCCCCTGTGGTATTCTAACTGATACCCAAGCACCAGTATAAAATGTAAAATCATTGACGTTTAATATTACATTTGCCATAGAATGCCATACTGTGGCAGAAATCAATCCGATTTCGTATTGTTTATTCGGATCTAGTATTATTGGCGGATTATAGTGGACAGAAAAGTTTGCACTGTCACTCGTTGTTTGTGATGAGTCGAGCAATAATATTGTTGACATTTATAATAAAGTTGTTAGATAAGATCGCTTTGTAAAATTTCATACTCGTCTGATGTCAGTAATCTGCTCGATCTAAGATTATCTAATATATCTATAATTTCGTTGTCGATTTCAGTGCTTTTAAAACCTGCTTCTTTTGATGATATTAAATACAATTGTCTGTCAACCAGTTCGGCGTTTGATGTAAAAACTCGAACACCAAAACCGAGTTTTCGACTAACTTCAATTTTGTTAAGGTTTCTTTCAAATCTTCCAAGCACGGTGTAAAAATTTTGTTTGTATTCTTCTTTACGAGTTCAATATTGTTTTACAGCTTCAAGCACAACTGATGCAATTACTCCATTGCCCATTTTATTAAAATTTTTCAACAAATACGGATTTTCATCATAGTCGTATCCTAAAACTTGATACGCGGCGTTTCCTCTTCCAATAACACGAATTAATACTTTAGTAAACTTTGTATACTCATCCTCTGTCCATTGTCTTATGTTTTGAATGTTATCAAGTTTTAATTCTTCAACATAAAACTCGACAAAATCTCTGAACGTATTAGTATAAGTATCTTCCTTCGCTATACTTGCTAATTTTTCAAAAAAGTTTTCATAATTACTTCAGCAAGTTCTCTTGCACGTTGAGCAGGTATATTAACATCTTTTGTCTGTTAATGTAATCAATTACCTCATGTATTTTACTTTTTTCTTCCATTCTTTCAGCTACTTTTTTAACTGTTTC
The DNA here is from genome assembly GCA_016617855.1 of Megalonaias nervosa. Classification (NCBI taxonomy): domain Eukaryota; kingdom Metazoa; phylum Mollusca; class Bivalvia; order Unionida; family Unionidae; genus Megalonaias; species Megalonaias nervosa. Next base: position 19,826 of record JAECUM010008206.1, on the reverse strand, counting down.
CTCCGCCTGTGCTTCTTGCTGTTCTTTTAGCTGCCCTAAAAAACTTTTTTTCTTGTAATTTTTTTAGTTCCTCTGGAGATAATGTTGATATTTCTGGTTGTTTACCAAGTACTGCTTCAGTAATTGGCTTTAAAAAAATTTCTGGTTTCTTCTTCTACAACACGCTGTCCTCGACGGGCTTCTTCCACTTTTTTCTTAAAAGCAGCTCGAGTTGTAATAACATCTTTTAGTAATTCAATATTTTTAAAGATTGTCCATTATTTATATTTTATACGCTCTATAAAATTCGTCTATAGAAATGTGTCGATACAACAACGAAACATTTTAGCTGGATCACGCACTAGTTTGTCAAATAAAAAGAAATTGTATTTGTCTTTGGTTGTTTGATGATATAATTCAATAAATTTATCTATTGTTACATCACCGCATTGCACGTTTGCAATATTTCTCACATCAACATTATCTAGCCCTGGAAACAGTATAAAACATCCCGTATTTCGCCTAATAAATCTATCAACGTTGTAAAATCCTTGCGCGAGATAAATCGAATTACATTTTTTTGTTACGAGATAATGAAAAATAAGATTTAATCTTATTGATCTCCTCGTTGTTTAGCTCCATAAAGCTGGCGACATAATGACAGGAAACCTTGTAATGAGCAATAACTAAAAAATGACTGGATTACCAACAACTTCACTAACACCAGCTAATAAGACTGATGCTATTCGTTACGCTCAGTTAAAAGAACTCACCCTGTATGTTAAACGATCTGCTGGACCAATGTCAGGTAACATTAATATGAGAAATAACAAAATAACAACGTCATATGTTCTAGTTAACCTTAATGATCTGACAAATAAAGCGTACGTTGACAGTCTGTCTAGTGGTATAAAACGAACCAAAAACAATGTTGGATATATTCCAACACTTTTTAAGGCAACTGATAACCGAGTTGGGTTTGAGGTAAGCGCAACATCATATTATCCTAAAGTTACCCTCATCACGCTTTCTCTGACAGACAAGAATGGACTACTAACGGAGAAGTTGAAAACTTTTGGGTTAAAATTAAATGTCCCATTGCAGTCGCTATTTGGCAATTTCATTTGCGAGGTCGATTAAACTCTAGTGTTGGTCGAATTTATAATTGGCGATTGGAAGGATCAAACGATGATATCGACTGGATAATATTATATAGTACAGAGAACACGTATATTTCAACAACACAATATTTTACTACTCCAACAGAAAAGACTGTCAACAAGTACTTGTATTTTCGGGTTTATGTTGTCGCTGCTGAACATCCGTTTCTAGGACTGACAGCATTTCAATTATATACACTTGATGATCAAATTTAATCTAACGTTGTAAAATACTATCTGAACCAGCAATTATAACCGTTGCAAGAGAATTTTATGATAATATTTTTAACCCCAAAAATAGATGTTGGAAACAAATCACTAGCGGCACGTGTGATAAATACTACGAAACATTTTACAATTACAATGATAAATTCTACATTATCAGATGAAGAAAAAGTTTTGATTCTTGTTATGCATATGCGAGGACCACAACTAATAAAAGCAATAGAAAATCTTGATATTATAAGCAGATACTGTCATCCTGATGATTGTCTAGAAGAACAAAAACAAGTTGAAATCCTGTTTAAAAAATTATTGCTTGAGCTTGATTTTAAAAATATAGATTTGATAATACGATCGGGCTTATTAACACGAATGGCACAGGAGGAAAAAATAAACGATAACTATAATCGTCTCAACAAACTAGCGGAATCTAGGATAATAAGAATAAAAATGAACAAGGAGTTATACAATAGTTTTTTTAAACGAGAAATTTTTAAGTATCTTGGTATGTACTACTACGACAAGGAAACCCTAGTTAAAATCGTTACTATGACAGTGGATACGGAGTTAGTTATAAAAGCATACTCGAATGCACTTCTACCAATGATGCGTAAAAAAGACCCAGAAATTTGATCCGATTATTGTTGACAGATCACTAAAGATAATCAAATTTTTTGACGATGAAATTAGTTATCTCGACGATTATGAGCGAGAAAAGTTTTTTAAAGAAGTCGATCAAATAATATTTGAAGCAAAGTTTAATTCTTATTACGACATAAGTGATGAAGGCGATGTTCCACTTCCATTGCTCCAACGCTCTAGACAATTGTCATTACGACATTATTACAATGAAGTTGAGAAAATGTTCACAAAACGATACGAAAATTATGGTTTAGAGTAAATGCTTTTACTGGTATTACCTTTCTTGGACGAAAATCACTCCAAAAATTAATGCTGATAAATTTCGTAGTCGCATGTGCAATTATCAGACAATATCTTGTCCTCAAAAATTTTGCTTTGAATCAAATAAGCTCGGTACTTGGGTTTATTGATGAAACAGAAAGAGAATACGGTAATTTGTTGAACGAAATAGATTTTTATGAACGTGAAGTAGAAAACACGTTTGATTCCTACAGTTGGTTAAAGAAAAATGAGGTATTGACAGATGAACGATATAAGGACAAATACAAATGCAGAGATGTTATAGCTGATCCTAACAGTAATAAGTTTCGTGAATTTCTTGATTCGATTGTTGGTGCTACAAATTTTAATATCGTAAAAATTGTAAGCAAATATTGTATAATGAAAAACAGATCGTCGATTTCAATCATATTTCAGGGGAAATTCCAAAACAAGATGTTGATGCTATAATGCAATATTACAGATATTATCATAAAAAAACTTTGGTGCGTAAAACAATGTTACAGATATTATAATAAAATACTTCGAGTAATATCATATTTACCACTGCTAATGACTGGCTCTGGTATAATTTCAAGTGGAGCATCATTAAACCCGTTTTCTCCACTTTAGACGACATTGTGAAAGCGTGCTGGTTTCACTACCGATTCTTCAAATATGTAAAATAATATCTGGGACAGAAAATTTCAAAACAAGGTACATTTAATTTCAAAAACAAAATTTTCTGAAATATTTTAGAGAAATTCATATACCGGACTAGCTCCCTATTTTCTATTACGACTCTGTGGTCTTAAACAAACAAATAGAAAAGAGTGAAAAGCAACAAGTTTTTTAAAATTCAACAAATAATTTATTTCTCTAAAATCCAAAGTAAAACATGAAAAAATAACTTACGCTATTGCGAATTAAATTCCAAATAATCCTAGAATTTCTAACGCAAGTCCTGATGATTAAAGTTCTGAAATAAACTTAGTGGTATTCCAAAGTAAATCATATGGTTTCAGTGTTAATGTGACTGTGATGTGCCAACAGTCTTTTGTTGAATCACAATAATATAATCCAAGAATATATCCTTACTTGAATTTCACTGTAAATCCAAGTCTCTATTCCCACGAATGTTATTTTTAAGCACTTCGTAATTCCAGAGAAGAATAACTTGAATTACATAATTGGAATAAATAAATTCCAGCCCAAATTAATTACTGGACACACAATAATACAAATGATTCTGCTCAGATCTTACAGCGCAAATTAATTATTTATAGGCAACCAAGATTATATAAGCCTCTACTTGATCTTATATCACAATTAGCATTCCCTCCCCCCACCCACCCACCAAAAAAAATTACCTAATTGAATATTTAATTCCAGAAGGTTCCAAATGTTTACAAAACAAAATCTTTGTGATAATTAGAAGGTCTGTTACTAAAATTGTAATATAAAATGTGGTAAACAACAGGTAGCCCCTAGGGAATTTCCAATGTTCTGGACTCAGACTGAGACAAACATGTTGTTTACAAAACCAAAATCAATGATTCAGATCAGGTAGAAACCGAATCTGATTTTGGACTAGGTCAAGTCCAAAATACAATTATTCATAGCATATAATAAATGCAAAAATATCTAACAAACATGGCAAATTAAATATACATAACATGTTATTGTCTGCAACCGTAAAACTTAATAGCTGTCCACTACATGTTTGTCCCCCGACCCATAGTTCTGTGGGCGTCCCTGATGTTATCCTATCCAGACTAACACTTTTCTTCTTTTTTTTTTTTCTTTTTTTTTTTTTTTTTGTATCCTTTATACCAAAGTCAACATAAAGGCATTATAGAGAGTAATTTCGTGGAAGATTGAATACACACAAGCGAAATCTTGAACTAAACAGTCAATCATTTTTCCCCAACTCCTTGCAGCTATATTTACTCTGTCCAGATCTTAAGAAAGATAGCGCAAAAAAGACCTATCTCAACAAACACATATGAAATTTGGGAAGAATATTTTGTATTTGTAATAAACTTAAAACCATGTTTGCATGGTTAAGCAAAGAACTGCCGGAAGAAAACAATGGAAATTTGGTGGACGTCTTGGTAAAGATATGTGTATGACATGATTAGATTTTCACGTTATCATTTCACAATTCTATCATTTTTGTCTGGGGTGAGAGTACGTTTTGGACTCAGACTGGTTTTAGATGCCAGCGAGAGGCACGCGTGTTCTGCAAAGACAAATCTAGGCTTTGATTCCACTGGGAGTGTTAGGTTATCTGTACCAATTGTAATCATTTACGATGATTCGTTTTCTTTTACATTAAACTGTAGTACTAGATTCGTTGCGACAAATTTGCTAAAAGTGATGGAACCTCAAGTTTATCCGTTTTTGAGAGTCTTATTATTATATAAGGAAGCCCAGTTAAGACATTCATTTTTTTTCATTTCACCCGTAATATGGCTGGTCGTAGAAGCGCCAATGATGATTTTGCGACAATCTCTCTCCAATTTGTCCTGTTCTCCACTGCTCGTTGGGCTTTTGTAAAGTCCAGGTTTGTCCACTCTTTGATGTTATCTTCACATCTCTTCTTCTGCCTGCCTTCTTTTCTCTCTTCTCTCATTGTGCCCTTGACAGGCCAGTTAAGCGTAAGACGTGACCATACCATCTTAGTTTGCGTTCTTTACGGTGGTGAGCACATTGTCATATTGGATTCTAATTCGCACCTCCTCATTAGAGACGTGGTCTAAGTATGAGATTCTCAGGATTTTCCGATAACATTTCGTCTCTAAAGAATGGATTCTTTTCTGTAGTTCTGAAGTCAGGGTCCATGTCTCACGTGCATATACGGATATGGACAAGATGAGGGAGCGCGGAAGTTTGATCTTGGACCCAAGCGTAATGTTGTTGTCCTTCCAAATAGGCTTCAGCCTGTCCATTGCAGTTGTAGTCTGAGCAATCTTGGAAAGTACCTCCGGTTTTGAACCTTCATCAGAGTTTATAGCAGGGCCGGATGGTATTTCCGGCCACCACTACCCCCGCTGAAAAAAAATAAAACGTACAACACAAATGTACAGTCACTTGTCACTTGAAATTTTACCATCGTTTTGTTCCTGCGCACGCTTTTGGGGTATTATGCACACTTTGAATAAATAGACACATAGACTTTTGCTTTGGTGCTTTGGTGTCCTTTCGAGGAAAGGCAGGGCTCCCAACACTTTACCTGATCCGGCCCTGTATAGCACCTAGATACCTGAAGCTTGTCAGTGTGCCCAGCTTCTGTATATTCACTCTTGATTCTTTTTGGATTCCACTCAGTTGTTTGTCATTAGCTTGGTCTTTCAACGCTGATCTCCGTCCCATACTTTAGTGATGTTTGGTTGAGACGGTTCACTAAGGTTTCCAATTTTTGATCATCTCCTGCTAGGCCATCGATATCATCAGAACAGAAGCAGCAGGTTGGTAATTGTTCTGCCCCCAACACTAACACTGCCCTCGTGGTCTTCCAAGGCAGCATACATCATCCTTTTCAGGTAGATGTTGAAAAAACAAGTGGGTTGGGAGAAGGCACCCGTCTGACTCCGAATGTGGTTCTGAACCAATCTCGTATATTGCCATTGACGTGAACTGCGTTAGTTGCATTGTGATACATGTTTTCTACAGTACTGATTAGTTCTGCGTTTATGTTGTATATCCGCATGGTTGCCCACAAGGCTGCATGCCATATCTATCAAAAACACTTCATGAAGCCAACGTAGATATATGTGACTTTTTGTTCGGTAGTTCTGGCACAGATGCAGATTCCATTCCTTAGGTCGAGTGATGATCAGAGATTGGGTCCTGGGGTAGGCCAGTCTCCTGTTTGCCAGATTTTGTTGCAGATTGTTGTGAGGATATCTTTCGTGGATGTTCCTCCTGCTTGAGCAAGTTCTGATTTGTATACTGTCTACCCCAGATGACTTTCCTTTCTTTAGTGCCTTTATTGCAGCCTCTATTTCTTCCCTGATGATCGGGTGGTCAGCCTCTGTTGCGGTCAGTGGGAAATTTAGTACAGCTTGGTCTCCAGAAGTCTCCTGTTTGTAAAGCTCTGAATAATATTCCGTCCATCTGTTAATAATCTGTTGATCTTCTGTGAGACTCTTATCTGCCTTGCCCTGCCTTGTCCTGGATCGTGGTAGATTTCTGCTGTTTCTCTGTTGTCTTTCACAGGCCAATATACTTTTTTACTGTTATTCTGGTTCAGGTTTTTTTCAACTTACTTAGATTGGTCCTCGCTTTTCTTCGCTTTCTTTAAGCTCTTCTTAATTCTGTTGCCAGTCTCCCTGTATTGGTCTGCCCCATCATGGTCTTTTCGCTTAATCCTCAGTTTTCTCCTCATATCACAAAGGTCGAAAATATTTGCTGTAACCCAGGGCTTCTTTATCCTACGATTCTGCTTTCCAAAGATCTCGTTGTGCCTATTACTGCCGTGTTGAGGATGGTGATCAAGGAGTCTATGTTTCTTTCTTTAGCACCCAGAATGTACAGCGTTCATTAGATTTTATGACAGCATTGGTTAGTTTCTTAAATGGACCGTCACTAGCTTCTAAACATATAAAATTCTCTGGATATTACTAGGTATACGTGTTTATCAATTTGAGATAGGAATAATTCTTTGTATTAAATCTTTGGGTCGTGTTTTGTATTGCATGGTGTGAATTACTAAGATTTCAGCTCGAAAAGGCTTATTCGTGAATCAAGCAAATGTGAAACAAGGAAAGCTATGCATGTGTGATGTTAAGGTTTCGTGGTGTGTAATCATTACGTGATTAGAGAAAAATATTCTTACTGTTTGCGCGTTTAAAAACCTTTCGTTTAACAACGACTGTTATCTTGAGGTTCTTGGAAATATTGAAAATAGTATGACCAAAAAAGCTGCATCTCGAGTGCTATTTCCAGGACCGTATTCAGATAAGTCAGATGTTATGACTGAGAGGCTCGAACATTGACCGCCAAGTAACCGTACCTCAAAATATCTTACTGGTACGCATCTCTAAACAATATTTTTGCTTGGTTGGGCTAAATCCGCTTAAAATTATGTTATGTAAAAGGCATTGCTTAATTTCTTATTTGCAGCGAGTTTGAAAATAGTCACAAGCTGTTACTCGTTTATTCACTTACAACGTCTGTGGATATACAGATTGTGTATGAATATATCCGTTTTGTCCAACAAATGGGTATCTGCTCTCTCCTAACAAATTTTAAATTTATATATTGTTATTATCTCTTGTAAGCCTGACATGCAAATACTGAATACAATGTTATAAGCCAAAAAAAAAAAAAAAAACAACAACAACAACAACAACAAAACATAAACAAAAACAAAACCGATTTTCCCTATTCTTCACTATTCACCGATTTTATGTCAAATAAGAAACTCTTTCATGCGATAAATGCATTTTGACCGACTTTGGGCACTGGATAGCGAAAAAAATACTCATTTTCAACTGCCTTTGGACGTCGGATAGTACAAAAAAATACAGGCATTTTAACTGGCTTAGGGCACTGGATTGTGCCCAAAATACATGTAATAAATTCAGTCAACAGTCAAAAATTCATATACATATTTGAGAGGTTGTTTGAAACTTCAACTGAACAAACCATTCATTGGGTGATATGTACTTTGATCAATGGAAGGAACTCAAACCTACAGACAACAAGGACACGTTGCAGTAATGAAGTCAAGCCGTTAAAGGTTATGTCCCTGTAATTATACGTATCGAGAATTTGATTCATAACTAAACTGAAATCGCCTCCAATAATTATATGCTGATTTTTTGGTCTTCTATATCCTGCCTCACTTCAGTGTATAACTTTGATGTTTCAACATTACGATCATAAATGTTTATAAGCGTGTACTTGCAATTTGAGTTGAAATATCTAAAACTGTCTTGTTGTAATTTACATCTACTTTTACTCTGTGTATGGTAAACTGAAAGTTATTATTCAATAAAATAGCTGTTCCACTTGATTGGATGCAAAATAATTAAAGACACATTCACATACTTAGATTGATGAACTCTGTGTGTGTGTGTGTGTGTGTGTGTGTGTGTGAATACCTTGTCCAACCATTCCCAGTATGACAAAGTCCTCCAACCAAGAATTAAAATAAATATCCATACGAGACAAACGTTAAAGTCAATGATTTAATAAGTGCAAACGTACACAGAAAGAATGACAACCAACAAATCAACGTTTGAGTCACCAGGCAACTCCAATACATTCCACAGGTTTCCTGTGTGACTTAAAGATCACTCACATTTCTCACTTGTGTCCGCGTGAGTTCGATTCTCAGATCGACAATACAGATACGCGAGAAAGCTTGCCAGTAGGTCGGTGGTCCTTCGCGGGCTCTTGCCGGGTTGTTCCTCCATACTGTATAGCCTGTCATGCGGTGAAAAATATCGCTAAACCCCACAAAACAAACAAACAAAACAAAAAATCCAATACATTTCTGACTACCTGATCCATATTACAAGACCGACCGACTCACATTCATATCTCTTACATAACATATGTCATCCTAAAAATTTAATCGAACACCTTCCCGTTCGGCCTATGTGTTCAAAATTAAAGTATCTGCTTAAACGTGAGTCACTCATCAAAAGATACAGATGTAGAGATAGATCGTGTTTAATCTGTAAACAAATACATCAGACATTCAACAGTAATTACTTACAATATCAATTAAAGTTAGGGGATTTGTACCATCACGAAAGACGCCAACCATGTAAACTCAGTTGGACGCTTGTCGAGTCCATTCAAATGAAAATACACTTGCTTATGGACGATATACTGATATATTTTGTCCCATATCATCACTCATTGTTGCAACTTCATTGGTTTACTATTAAGTTGTACTTAGCAAGCAAGAATTTGATTATGTTACTTATATGCTGGTCATCGGAACCCATTGTGTGTGTGTGTGTGTGTGTGTGTGTGTGTGTGTGTGTGTGTGTGTGTGTGTTGGATTTTTAACGTAGCTTTAAAAAAAATTTCAGTCATATCGCTACGATGTCTGCAGTGTCACAGTTCATAGTGATGTCTAGCACTGGGGCATCATGCCGCAGACATGTAGCATGATGTCCCACCCAGTCACATTATCTGAAACCAGTCCGACCAGTCCAACACTAACCTCTTAATGCTGAGCGCCAAGCGAGGCAGCTACTAGTACCATTTTTATAAATCTTGGTATGACTCGGCCGTGGTCCGAACCCGCGACCTCCCGCTCAAACCACTAGGCCGTCGGAGCGGTGCCGCAAACTTTATAAAGATTTCGCATTTTTCAAGCTGCAGTCTTTTCGTTATACATCACACTCGTCTAGGCGTTGTTTTGGAGTCTTAATGAAAAGAGGGCGCATTGACTAAAGTATCACGGCGAGCACTGGTCAGTAAGAACAGAAAATAAACTTACAAGATAATGGTAAACTGAGAATTTAAGCGAACCGATATTTGCAGAGCTGGATGTTCCAATTACAATTGAAGACCTTAGCTGTGAAAAATTTAACAGACAATAAAGCCCCAGGTCTACACGGTTTTGAATTAATACATTATTGAGTCATTTCCACTTTTATCAAACTGCATGTTGAAACGTTTCTTTTTAATATGATATTTAGCAGCGGAATTTATCCTTCAAATTAAAGCAACGGTCTTATTATACCAGTTTTTTTTATATTAAAAAAAAATCCATCCGATGTAAATAATTATAAAAGGATGACATTGATTAGCTGCATAGGAAGTCAAAGACTGTCATCTTGTGCAATGAAATATAATATTACTGATGCACAATTTGGTTTTAGGAAGAATGATAGTGCAGTAGACGCCATTTTTATATTAAATCGTTTTATTCAAAAGCTATTCGAAGAAAAGAAAACACTTCTCTGTGTCTTTATTGATTTTCAAAAGCAACTGATTATGTGCAAAGCCTCTCTCCACTTCAGTTTTCTCCTTATATAAATGATATTGAATATGCATTACAAACAAATATAGAGGAGGGTATCATTTTAGAACAAATGTCTTTTTATCTGTAATTGTTTGTTGATGATACGGTGATAATTTCAGAAACAGCAGAAAAGATGTATGCACACTGTATGAGATGGGACATATATGTAAATATGGATAAAACAGAGGTTATGAGTTTTAGCAAAAGAAGTTTAATTTAAATACGGAGATTTATTTTTGGACATTGTAGATAATTTTAATTATTTGGGACTAGTGTTTGCCAACAGAGGCTGGTTTCGATGTGCTAGAGACTAATGCTGGAAAAGGTGTCCAAGCAAAGAACGAACTTTTGAATACTACTACTAACAATCTATAATGTCTAGTGAATATAATGTGTGACTTTTTATTCTTTTGTATGTCCAATGTTGTCTTATTGATGGGAAATTTGGGGATTTTTGAAATAGACAATACAGAACGGGTACTACAAAATATTGCAAGTTGTTACTAGATGTTAAACTTTCTACCAAAAATATGTTTGTACATGGAGAGTTGGGCTGACATCCACTTTATTTAAGTAGATGTTTGTGTATCATTAAGTACTGGTTCAAACTGATAAACACAAATAATTATATTCTTCCAAAAATATACCAATCAATGCTTACCGATTGCGAATAGAAGAATTATAAAAACTTGGTTTTTATTGTGAGAGCTATTCTATTGAGCTCAGGATCTGGAGAAGTCTGGTATTATCCTAATTCTGTTCAATATATTTTCCTTTTTATCGCTTTGTAACCAAAGACTGAAAGAATTATTTCATTCCGACTGGCGTTCAGCAGTTACTTTGAAAACTTCATATGTGTATAAAGATATCAAAGATATGTTCTAAACCACTTCTTATCTTATAATAATTGCTTATACAAGACACAGAAAGGCTGTAAGTAAATTACGGGTTTTATCACAACCATTAAACATGGCAGACATGTAGGAAAAGAACGACATGAAAGGATATGTGCACTTTGTGCAAATAATGAGATCGAAGATGAGTATCATATTGTCTTAATCTGCCCTCTGTGCCTCTCACTTAAAAACTTTTATATTGATCCTTATTATTGACAGAAACCAATCATGTACAAACTTCTTCAGTTACTCGAAACCTATTTTTCATATAATGTTTATTTACTTTAGCTCACTTGGCTCTGTCTGATGATTGACCCGACGCTTATTCGATCGTACCATAATCTAATTTATCCTTCACACAAAAACAACTAAATTTTACTAGTTGAAAGACCCATGTCAAAAAGACATATCCTTGTCTAGACAGGAGTATTGAAACTTAAGGATCTTTATATGCTATACTTCTTTTTCTTCCTATCAAATCCTCAGGAGAATAATTCATAAGTTATTAAATATATCAACAAGGTAATACTTGATCATTTCCAATTTTAACGCGCCATTTATTTTCAACACCTTTGTGAAACAAACAAGCTGAGGGATAAATATAGAAAGCAAACTAAAATAGAATGATTACTATGAGCATGGGATCTTTTATATGAAAACAAATGTAAATAAAGAACTAGCCCACTATCGTTTTATCCTTTTTTATTCTTGTTTATATAACATTGGTAATAATTAGACACAACAAACCAGTTAATGCAACAACAAGATTAATAGCAGAATCAGATATCACGTACAATAATTTGTCCAGTTAATTTTAAAAATCAGCCTATTACATTGCCAGTAATACCAGGTAAGGTAATTTCTGCTTTTTAGCTAACTCAAAGAACTTGTTTACAACCAGGTAATGCCATTTCTACTTTTTAGCTAACTCAAACAAACAGTCTACAATACTGTTTAATCATATTTAATTTTGACTGGAATACTTCCACAGTGCTATCTCCTCTAGAAGTTTGTTCCAACACTTGGTCGTCCTCATTCTCCTGTTAAAGTTCGTGTAAAATTGGGATACGGATTAAACAAGACTTGATGCAGATATGGCAGCCAAAATAGTATAATTGTCGCATCTTTTCTATATTGTTACACCTTTTTCCATCCAAGGTTGTTTAAACCTTTCATCGAATGGTAACTTATTTCCAATTTTGAAAGTTTTAGTCTTGATATTTTGTACATTTTCTCTTTAACTAACTCTGTTAAATACCAAACAATTTGCGCCTTGTGACTTTCTGTACCTTTTGTAGTTTTTTATTTTACTTTCTTACGTTATTTACTTCTTTTGAAATGTTATATTTTTATATTTCTATCATGTAAGTCATTATTCATATGATCCAAATTTGACGTTGCTACTTTAGCATGATAACCACAACCTGATCATTCTCTTTTCTTCTTTTCTAAAGAAAATTATCTAGTGGGTGGCTTACTTCCATTTCGTTCACGATATCATCTGCTATAGTCTGTGTTTTTATGGCTCACTCATTAATTGGTTCATTTGTGTTCATTACTTGTAATTATATATTATCTGGAACTAATATTTTTACTTTCTCTCAGCTGTCGGCAGCACCGGCCTTAGCAAACGCGGGCCCCGATTATCATTTTAGCAGGGCCCTGTATTTACGCGGAGCCCCCAGTGAGCACGGCAGTTGGAAAATAAACTTTTAAACAAATTTTATATGATATTGAATATAAACGTTTCTTTCATCACTTTAAAATTACTTTCTCTCGATAGATCTATTTTTAAAAATTACTAGAGCGCACAGCCTGATTGGGACAAATCGGTCCAGTCTGCCTAAGGCCGGACCTGGCTGTCGGTATAAGTGAATTAAGAGCTTGCTGAACTAATTTATTTCTTTCAACCGATGATATACATACATTACCTTCTCTCACAAATCTTAATGACTTTAGAAATTCAATTCCGTCTTCATTCCCAGCTATAGTACTAGGTAATAACATTTTCCTGGATAACCTTTTCTGCAGAAAGATACATTAATATTTATCTGTTACATGTCCATGTTCTGTTCCCAATTTTTAAATGAAGCTTAATTAATTTATGCCGATCTTCTTCTATATCCAAGCCATGCCTAATATAATCTTTATATTCATCAAGCATATTATTTGTAGATGTCTTTTTGGAGTGTGTGTGCGTGTGTGTGTGATTTGGATTTTTAACGTAGACTTAACAAGTTTTTAGTCATATCGCAACGATGTCTACAGTGTGGCAGTTTATAGTGATGTCTAGTACTGGGGCATCATGCCTGACACCAGGCCGACCAGTCTTAACACCTCTTAATGCTGAGCTCCAAGCGAGCTGCAGCTAGTACCATTTTTGCAAGTCTCCTGTATGATTCGGCCGGTGATCAAACCCGCGACCTCCCGCATCCGTGGTGGACGCTCTAACCACTTAGGTCACCTGAGCGGTCTTCTAGGATTCTGATCCTTAATTGTATAACTTATCAGTATAAACATCTTAATGACTGCATCTTGATTCTTATAAGGTCATCAACATCTTCTACGTAAAATGTCGTATTAAACACCACTCTGCTAGCACTTGCTATTTTATTGCCATTTTAAAGGACCCAAAACAATTTGAAAAGAATTAGGGTTTTAAATACAGGGATTAAGATTATATCGAGAGCGCAGAACAAAGAGAACAGAATGAACGAGTTTCAATTTCACGAGTTTTAGAACTGATAGAAACATACAAGAATTTGATATCAGCATTGCAAATGTAGTATATCAGTATCCAAATAAATGGTAAACATTTAACAAAAAAAGAATTTAGATAAAATGCAAGTAAAATAGATCGTCTAGATATTACGTTTTCTAATTTACCAAGGTACTGACATTGAAAAAGGTTCTTGTATCTGAACTGTTGAGTCAGAATTATGAGGAATCTATTTCCCAGTCTACCAAGACAAGACCCTCCACCGTGTTTCATTTATTATTAATTTTATATACATATCTTCAGCAAGAGGTGTCTAGACAACATTTATGAAATGCAAAAGAGTATCTTAAAATGTAGAAAACACAACTGAAATATTACCTGAACAAGGTTCTTAGTAAGTTTCAGCAGGAAACGATAGAGGTCATAGATTGTGACTCATTTTATTTGATAAAAGCTGATAAATTAACATTTAAATCAATGAGCTGTCAAATGGAAACCTGTCCTCCGTATAAGATTGAAGCTGGACTGAACAAAATAAGAAAACAAATACCTTCAGGATTTTAGTTAGTCCTCTTCACCCCTTCTGGGACATAAGGCAGCAACTATCTTCCGCCATCTAGGTCGGTCTGGACAATGGCTTGTGCCTCGCCCCATACAGGAAAGTTCAATCTCTTCCAGCTCGAACAGCACTCTCCTTCGCCATGTTATCCTTGGCCATCCACATTTACGCTTATCCAGCTGAGGGCTACCTTGATGATCCGTTCTTTGGGTATCCTCATTACGCGTCCGAGCCATTTGATCCTGCGCATCTTGATCTCCAGGGAAATGTTGTTACATCCGATTTTTTCATATAGGTTCACAATGGAGATCTTGTTTGGTCAATAGATGTTGCAGATTTTACGGAGGCAACTATTGTGACATATACGTTCAATACTTTACATGTATCTAAAGGCAATTCACAAAGAATACACAGATGAACTGGTTGAATTTAAGTATTTTTAAAGTTGTTTGGTAGGATTGATAGGATTGCAAAACTTGGATATTATGAAATGAGATCAGAAAAAGCAAATGGAATAATCTTCACTAAATAAAGACAAGGATGGTTTTGATTCAATTATAATTTGTCATATTTTTGAGGAAATAAACTTTATCGAAAGTAAGTCCGACATCACTATCATTCAGCATGAAATGAAGATAAGGCCTGCATATAACAAGTGCAATTTTACATTTCAAATATGAAAACCCAATTCCACGTCATTTACAACTTGCCTCGACATGATTCGCACCTTTTCATCAAAAAGTTGGTAAATTAAAATCAGAGAAATAATATCATTCAGCAATGACTATGTGGTTGATTTGTAAGAAAAGAAAGATACTTACTGAGGAAAAGAACTATTGCATACTTTTATATTTGTCATTTATGAAGCAAGCGCTAAAACAGTTATCCAAGAATTTAACTGATGACAAATTCGTTGAGGCTATTTAACATTTTGATAACAGGCAGGATAAATTCCTACGAAAAGACATCTATCCTTACGAATTCATGGATAGCTTTGAAAAGACACTTATCCTTACCGATACATGGATTGCTTTGAAAAGACACATATCCTTACCGATACATGGATAGCTTTGAAAAGTTGAAGGATGCAACATAACCTTGAATTTCTTATCATTGTTCAAATCAAAGACTTCAGATGATGACCAATAATACGTTGAGGAAGTGATGTCACACTTCAACCATCACATTGTAAGCGACCTTCATAAGTAATATATGAAAAAAAGATGTTTTGATGTTATGCAATATGCTTGAGGAATTTCTAAATGCATGCTTACAAAGTTATTATTACTAGTGCTATAGTTATCAACGCACTCAAAGACATGTGACTGGGAAAATGAAAATCAGATTAGATGGCTATAAGAAAATCTGCTAGAAATACATGATGGTAGTGATCGTAAGTACTTTTCGATGTGGGTGTATAAATACGTAAAGAGTGGCATGATTTAAAGCTAAAGTAGAGAAATTATCAAAAGTAAAGTTAGTCATTGTTTTAATCCAACAACCACGGCAAAGGTCATACACAGAGCTCATTATTTAATTAAGGAAAAAGACAACTAATGATTTTGATAAGATGTTCTTCAAAAACGCATGAACAACTCAGTGTTGCAAAAACAGAAACAGGTGGAAAATCTGAGGATGAGGACACTGTTGAAAATATAAAGACGAAAAGAAGAATTTAAAAATTGCAAAAGACGCATCATTAAAAAAACGAAAAGACAACTGACGAGACCTTAGTCCTTGTGAGCATGCAAAATAGCAAGGTCCGATTGACCAAGCGATATTTAGTTGCATTTACCGTATTAAAGACTGACTAATTGTTAAAGCACGAATTCTGTTACAAGTTGAAAAACTAATAGTGATAAAATGAGAATTCTTGCAACCGATACTGATTTGTCATGCTTTCATGTTGAGACTGACAATTCGCATGATGACATGAAAAAGAGCATGCACTACTACAAACACGACTATCCCATTGAGAATATATATATATATATATATATATATATATATATATATATATATATATATATATATATATATATATATATATATATATATATCGGAGTTAAGAACGTATTCGTATCATGCGCTGATGCCGAACGTTATTTAGATGACAGTATAAATAGATTACCGTACCTCTATATATTAATAAGCCAATTCAGTTACAAAATCAACTTAAGATGAATGCAATACATGCTACATTCGTATATTGTAAGGGAAATATGTTGGAATAGTATATATTAAATCAAAAGAGTGATAAGACCAAGAATTTCAAGCTGTAATTGGTATTAAATGTATCATAAGAACTTGTAAAGGAGAGAGACGTACGTAACGCCTGCAAAATGTGTTGGTGGTCTTAGAAACACGAACTACAAACATTACATACTAAAATAAATCGATGCGTCAGAAGAAAAAAAAACATACCATTACACTAACAGGTATAAATACTGAGTGAGTTACTAGAAGAAATATAGTTGTACATAGCAATGAAGTTCATTAACAAAAAGAGATTCAAACAAGATAACAAGCAATAGGTGAAAGACTTTAGTCTTACGTTCCAAACATTGTTCACAAGGCGGTAGAAACTTGTAAAACACCTGGAAAAACTCAGGATCCGACTGATGTGATATCTAAAGGTTTTTACGATGCACAATGCAATAAGTGTGAGACAACAGGTTATTACTTCAAAAAGTGAATAACTGATGTCTGACAATCATTCTTTTTGGAGGCAAATCGTACATAAGGAATGAATAGTTTCAGATGGGGCGGTTATTGTTTATAGGGACAGAGAGACGTTTAAGTGCCGTTACAATCCGTTATATACGGTATTTCTGGCAATACATTTTTCTGCTCACAAAGAGTGGGAAGTTTACTTTTGTCAACAGTTGTACCTTTATTTCAGCTCACAAATATTGATATTCAAGATGAATTTCCCTGCAAACTATATTTTGAAGAGTTCATGAAGCTAACTGTAATCAAGGACTATCAAATTAATTCGGGTTTGTTGCCAAATATATTATAGCATTGCAACATACCAGAAGCAAAGAAACTGTGTTATTTTGTAATGTAGACCGTTAGTATATGTTCACTTCATCATTATTAGGCCATATTTTACATCTGGAATGCGAAAATCTAGTTTGTGAATACTTGAACATCACTAGACACACTTTGTATTTGAGTCCACAGTACCCTTACTAGGTTACATATGATCCGTTGTATTGTGATTAATTTTTCGTTTAAAAATCATCAGAATTTTGTCATTTAAATACATATTTGTGTAGCAGCGAATCTTTTCCAATAGCTTTGAAAGTATTGAAATCACTCTGATTTTACGAGGCCAATTTTGAATGTTAAAAACTTAATAAAGATATAGCAGGTGGCATACAATTCACCGTGTCTTTACTACTAGAGTCTACAGTGACCCAAATGTAATGTTAATTCCTATTAGAATCTATAGTGGCCCAAACGTAGTGTTGAATTCACATTAGAGTCCCTAGCGACCCAAATGAATTATTAAATTTCCATATATCCCCACCGTGGAATCTGAAATCAGTCCCATAATGCATACAGGCCCTCCCACCCTCCACAACAATGTCTCCACAGAGCATCTATTGTACATTGAAGAAAAGAAAAAAAAAATGATCAGAACTTCAATCTAATCACCGGTTATTTTAGTTTTTTAAAAAACATTATTCTGATAAAATCACTCAGAAAAGCCAGCTGGAATTCCTGAATGTGTAAATAAGCCCCCCATAGCCATACAACCCCTACTCTGGCATACGCATGGAGTCCAGGAAAACAAATAAGCATTACTTGTAAAACATGGGCATTTGCAAGTAAATCAAAGTTTTATTGTGCTGGAAACACTTCATAAAAGTAATTACCTGTCATTGTTCGTGATTACTGACAATTTGTATCTGATATTAACGAACTCATAGTAATACATTAATGTAAAGGTGGCTCTCTATAGTTTCGTATTTTGCATAGAGTGAAAAATTTTAAAGAAAAAGAATTTCCCTGGGTTTCTTCACTAGCTATACTGGCTATTTTTTAAAAAAAAGACCTCTATTGCTTAGTTATTATTAAAAGAACTTTTAATTCCCTTTATTCTGGTATATGATTGATGGGTTTACTATGGATTATAGAGTATACAGCTTGCCCTACTTCAGATGTGCACATATAAAAAAAAAATTAAAAAAAATGCTACCTCCGCTTGGTCATTTTCACCTTCTGAACTTCAGAGGTAAATTGTGAAAAAAAAGAGTCAATAACTTATCTTAAATTTTTCAGAAGCTAGTATTGTCTCGTCTGGCAAATTTAGCTTTCCCTATTTTAATAACTGCTAAAGATAGTGTACTTTACACTAATTCTGTACTTTACACTAATTCAGGCTGATTTTTCAAGCACATGGGAACATTTATTTTAGTTAGCTGTTGCTCACGTCATGTACATTTTCCACAACTACAATATCCAAAGAAATGTCAGCCACAGTACATGAAAGTAACATAGAGCTATGCCGTCATTCATTTCACTGTGCATGTTGCAAAACGCAAACACCTGACACTCTCTCAGAAGTTCGTAATATCTGTAGAGCGCCCCCAAAGGTAAAGCTAACAAAAGATCCTGTCCGGAAAATAAATGCAAGTAAGAACATAGTCTGTTATATTTCGATGTAATCGATTCACAGAGTGAATAAGTTTTATGAAAAACTTCTCTTCCATGTCTACTGACCCTCACCCTCCCCTTAAATTGGATGAACCTTGGAGATCTAGGTTAATTATATCTATATCTTCTGGTTGCATCGATTAACTAACATCAGATTTTGTGCTGATTTTCACAAGTAAACACGAAAGATACAATAAATGATGCATAGTTAAAATCTATGTCAAAAGAAATATGGTTGACTAGGAATATATACTTTAATTTTGTTGTTTGCCTCCGGTGCGGATCACCCTTGAAGAATTTCTTGATGTACTTATATGGCAACGAAGAATCAGCTAATTTTACTGATTTTTGCTGATTACTCTAATTTTCAGTTCCCTCATATAATTATTTCCCATTTTATTTCTCTAATTTGTTCTTGACTGCTCTATCTCGTCCTCTACCACTCCCTTTCCATTACTCCAGCTCGTCCTCTACCGCTCACCGTCTCCAGTTCGACCTCGGTTACTTCAGCTCATCATGTAACCCCACTCATCTAGCTCTCTAACCGACACTATGATCACTCCGGCTGGCCCTTCAGAGTAAATTAATTCCAACGTGCTCCTTCCAGTTCACCTTATGATCTCTCCAACTCATCTCATGAGCTCGACTTAACGATCTCTCTAGCTCGCCATATGATCTTTCCAGCTGGCTCTGTGAACGCCAGGTCGTTCTAAGATTTTTCCATCCTGCAATA
>JAECUM010008205.1:0-131938 GCA_016617855.1 Megalonaias nervosa | reverse complement strand
GGGTCACGCTACCAGGTGAAGTGGGCGATTAAGTCGCCCAAAAAAATGTAAACTTCGCCTTCTTCTGTTAGGAAGGCGAAAACGACTTCGCCCTGTGATTTTTTTTAGAGGTACATTGACCAATGCGTTTTGAGATGCCCCCTCGCCTTAAGCAGGTTTTTTATAGTATTGTGTTGTAGCTATAGGTATTATTCAAGCCATCAGTAGCTAGGCCTAGTTTTGATATCAATTATGCTGACAAATAAACTCTTGCACATTCACAGGCATGTGTTTTGATAACTGATTGACCACCTAACCATTTATCGAGTTGGCAACTAGGCCCCTATCACTACCCGATTTGCGCATGTTATCCTTCGATGATAAAAACATATAAACTTGTGTTTCGAAACTTTAACAATAGTATGTATATAGCAGTTTGTGTTTTAAGAATAAAATCGGTGATCTGGATATTTTAACTGCCTCTTGTACACTATTTCATCATAAAATTAGTTTGAAACTGTAAGTGTACCAGTAACGGAGGAAAAAATGGCGGACATCGCTATGTCTGGGAAGTACCAGTTTATTAGATTGTCTGTTTTCCTAAATCATCGAGCAAATATATTCAGAAAAATATACCATTCATAGAAAACAAAGCCTTGGTATTATGTTATTTAAGATTTAACTTTAAAATGCAACTGTATAGGTCAGAAACGTATGAGAAGATGCTATGTTGTGGAATTCGCAGAGGAGCGTTGTAAGGTCAAAATTGTTTTCTGACGTGACTCGTATTTGTGACAGTACGGAAAAAAGCTGCAAGCAGATAATATTTAATCAATGCCTAAAATTAATACAAGTACGTAGACAAATAAATAAACCATAAATTTGCAATCCTATCATGGACTGTTGTAATGAAGCTATATAAAGTGAGTGATTACATTAAGAAAACCCTTCCTTCTAAAAATAGATGCACTCACGTCTGTGTTGATTCGGTTGGAAAGAGAGATAAGTTCATATACCGACTATAAATGAGCCATGTCTGTAATTTTATGCATTTTAGTGTGTTATGTATGAATAGTTATGGTAATATTTTATCCGCAACAAAGAAATGAGGACACTTGTGCATTTGCCCTCATGTACATGGTACAGGGGTTGTGTCCAACGCATTTAGAAATCTTTGAAAGTGATATTACTGTGAACTTTTAAAAAGTATTTTTAAAAAAATAAATACAAAAATATAAAAAAAATTGATTAAGGGTAGCTGATTAAGCATTTTTACCAACTTTCAAATGCAATAATGTAATCTAGTTACTCAGTTAAATTTTGTTACAATGCAGTTTCTATTATTCTCTTTTAGAGTCATATGGCCAAAATAACTAAGAAAATTTTCTACTAGAAAATAAGTATTGCTTAAATCCAATGTTAAATGCAAATATGAATACTGGGAAATAGAGGGCATAATTCAAATAAGAGAACACACACACACACACACACACACACACACATATATATATATATATATATATATATATATATATATATATTGCATTTCTTGCTTCGTGTCCACTTCTCCCTGTTGAGCTCTCACCTCTCCCTGTTCTGTCCAAAAGGAGAAGTCACTTCTCCCTAAAATTCAAGCCTAGCTTGACCCCTGGTATGTATGTATATGTATATATATATATATATATATATATATAAAATATTTTATAATCTTTGTCTCTTGCTGCAACCAAATTGACTGCAGTACAGTCCTCTCCCTCAGGCCAGTGTTTATTGGGAATGTAGTATCTGCATTTCCATCTGACTACCCATCATTTCCCCTCTACAACTCTGGTGGCCTAAGTGGTTAGAGTGTCCACCTTGGATGCGGGAGACTACAGGCTTTTGAACCCTGGCCAAGTCATACCACATAGGACTGGTGGGCCTGGTGTCAGGATAATGTGACTAGGTGGGACATGATGTTATATGTCTGCATCATGATGTCCTAGTGCTAGATATCACTATAAACTGCCACACTGCAGACATTGTAGCGATATGACTAAAAATTGTCTGAGCTATTTTAAAAATCTAAATCACACACACATGTACACACACACATTTCTCCTCTAAGTTTAGTGCCATGTGATATAAGGGATGAAACTTGATATATGTCATCACTAGAAGGCTGCATGCCACATTGGAAATGCTGTGTTCAAAGTCAAGGCCATGGATCAGAATTATTGTTTTCCATCACACTTTATAACTTGAAAGCCATTTAAGATTAAGGAATGAATCACGGCTTATTTACACATTACAACTAGATGATCTGCCAAGTACTGAATTTTGGTTGCCATCATCAAAGTCATGGATCAGTACTTAACATTTCCTTGACACTTTTCCTTCCATTCTATAATTTTTAAGACATCTGAAATTATGGGATAAAACTCGAGGCGTGTTGTATACCGGTCTAGATCAAGGTTATAGCTTCGTTATTGCACTTTGTCATCACACTTTCCCTTCAGCTGATAACTTTAAAACATTTAGGATTTGTACACTTATACATCATCTCACGGAGGTGTGTCACATATTAAATTAATGGTGATATCTTCAAGGTCAAGATCACAGTTTGGCATTTTACAAAGAGAGAGAGAGAGAGAGAGGGTGAGGTGTTTGTATTGACCTTGATGGAAAAAATGGAAAACAAACTTTCAGTAGAAATTATGGACTGTCAATGAACAAAGTCAGCAACATGCTTTCATTTAAAAAAATACTGTAGTATTTGCACACTCTCCCATTTGTTTGTAAATCAATGACAGATTTTAGAAATGAACAGCATCATAGATATTTTTAAAAATGTACAAAACTTAGTTATTTTAATCATCAGTTTATAATTTCTAACATGATTGTCTTCAGGGTATCCCAAACAGTGTCAAGTTGTTGGTGTTTCGAATCAAACAGAAGTTTCTTTAGGAACATGGTCATCATATTTGCATAAGCAAGTCTATGTTTTTAAGCAACGGATACACTGCAGTTAGCTGTCTTTGATAATCTAATTCCATAAATCTTGGAGTTAATCTCTTTGAACACATCTAAACAAGAGTTCCTCGTTTTTATTTGTTCTTTTCTTGTTTGAAATATTAAAGCTAGACATTTCAAATATTGGATGCAATTGTCACAGTTTTTACTGAAATGGACTTTTCTTTAAACCAGAAAGGGACAGTGAGCATCAGTCTGCTTGTTTATATCTATAGCTTCTCTTTGGTTTTGAAATCATTAGTGAGGTACAAACAAATGGGAGGATGTGTGAATACTACATTATAATCAGCACTAACCCAAGTCTGATAAGCCAGCTCCCAAACCTGTAATTAATATTTTTGGGTGGTTGTGAGTGCAAATTTGAGCGATGATTTTTCAGACTACATTCATCAGATCAGGGAAGTGAATGAAAAATTAACTTCACTTCTGGAAATTTTCACTGTCATTTTAAGTTTGGCAATTGAATTTTCAACCCTGGATTTAACATTTTGATCGTTGCATGTAGAAAGAAACTTTGAATTTGATTTTCAGTTTTGTATGTTAAATAACTTAACTGTCTACAGTCATTGAACCAGTTGAACTGGCTAGCTGGCCAGCCCAGTCACCTCAATTAGGGGATCTTACTGAAAGATTTTTATGTGTCACCAGTCCCATGGCTTCATCTTTTGACAATTATGGATAGCTTTTCTGTCTAAACATGGCTTTGGCTGCATACAGTTATAGTTATGGGGATCTTAGTGAGATATCCATCCATCTAGGTATATGGCTTCATTTCTGTTCAGTTATGGAGATCTTAATGATAGATTTGTCCATCCTAACATGTCTGTGGCCACAATTACATTTACAAGGTTCTTCTTTAAATATGTTACCCAATCATAATGATTTAGGAGAACTAGTACTAACTTGCAAATCCAGCCCTACCAGGCTAAACCTTTTCACTAAAAAGTTCAAATTTATCTTGGCACCAAATCCTGTAAAATCATCAGTTAGTGCTTCTGATCATGCCAAAATTGCATGCTTTCTGCAGATAGTTGTTGTTGTAGGGTTTATCACCATTTTTCAGCACAAGATAGGCTATACATGGTGGCCAGTATAAATGGTGGAGGAAGAAGCCAGAAAAACCCCAGAAAGAACCACCGACCCACGAGACGCTACTGGCAAGCTTTCTCACATAACCACATTAGCCGAATTTGAGACTTGAACCCACGCAGACAGAGGTGAGATGGCAGTTCTTTTGATGTCAATGTTAACTTTATGGTGTTATCTTTTTGCTATCATCAGCCACCTAGATGTCTTTGGTACATACCTATACTGGTCATAATAGCATCCCCTCACATTGCTGTAACTATATTAATAACTGTAAGTCTGGTGCACGATATAGAAAACTCATTTAATATTGCTGTATAATTCCGCTACAACCGGATACATACAAGTAAGTTTTCTATATGGTCTTGGCACCCATTTCATAGTTACATGCATGATGCTTTACTTTTACCTGTATAGAACATCACTGGGCATTTCCTGCAGGTAACATTGTCTCCTTACTCATATTGTAGCATCTACTTCATGTAAGCATCACTGATGATGGACAGGTAAGTTTTCTATATATGGTTGACTTACAGCATTCAGCTCACATATGTAGTTACTATAAGTGATACTTAAGTGATTTTACCTGTATTGGCAGTCAAAATTGGCCTTTCTACAGGTAATTTGTTACTAGAATTGATTATTTGATGTTCAGTTTGTACATGTATTTATTATATTTAGTGATTTTACCAGTATAGGCAGTCAGAATTGTTCTTCCTACAGGTAACCTATTACTAGAATTGATTATTTAGTTTCCAAGTATTAATAGCGAGACTTTAATTCTCTACCTATACAGTCATCATTTTACAGATATTTATCATTGTGTGTAACTCTGCATGGACACTTCTAAGTTCATAAAGCAGGACATGCACTGCATTATGTTGATATATTGTCTACTCTTTTATCTTACAGATTTAGACCATGGGCGAGACCAGTCTGACTCTATATGTGTTGTTTTCTCTGGTTGTTATTCCTTGAATACATGTCAGGCTTGCATATTAAGTACAGTAGTCAATGGACGGCAGTTATTTGGATACTAAGGGGAAATCACAGAAGGACGAAAACATCATCAGCTTGCATGCAATGGTTTGAAACCATATAATTTATTGGGGAGTAAGAGGGAGAGCAACAACAACCTCAGTTACTGTCTCGCAGATTAGAATTATGGAC
The DNA here is from genome assembly GCA_016617855.1 of Megalonaias nervosa. NCBI lineage: Eukaryota > Metazoa > Mollusca > Bivalvia > Unionida > Unionidae > Megalonaias > Megalonaias nervosa. The sequence goes on along the minus strand of JAECUM010008205.1, from coordinate 126,691 downwards.
CAGTTACGTGAATCAATATCCCATGCACCATCCCAACATCAAGAACTGGACAAAGTCATGTCAGACAAGTTGGCCTTGTTTCATCACGTCCAACTCACTTGGTGCCACTAGCCATTGCCTGTGTATGATGCCCAGCTTAGTGCCGTAATACCCTTGATCTCAGTTAGACATGGATCAGTATAACCAAGCATAGTTCCACTGGGCACTTCCTGTGGACTACATCCAGTTTATATAGACACTCTCTTGAATTAATCTAACCCACATAGTACCTCTAGGTACTTCCGGTGTATGATGTCCATCTTGGTGCCTTAGTTTCCAAGAGCTATTTCTTTAGTCACCCTCAAGCCTTTGCCACCCAAAGTGATCCTCTACTTACAAATATCTTGGAAGTAATGGGATATAATTTATAATATGATGCAAGTGTAGTGATTGACATCTTTGACATTCTTCTCCAAGTACTTTGCAGGTGGCACAAGAGACGTTAGCTTCACTAACTCAATCCAAAAATGACAAAAACATGCTCAAGTTTCCTGGTTGTTATTAGGTCTTTACAATGATGAGTGAAACTCCACCTTGCAGGCTTGGACTGAAGAAGTTTTCTTACCACTGCTGTCTTCCTCATTCGTCTACATCACCTGCTGGGTTTACAGTTCTGACATCAGGTGATCATTGTCTACGGAGAATCTATTTTCACTTACTTCCACAATCTGACAGAATTTCTGACATTTTGGGACTGCTCTCATCATCAGTCACAAGTTCAAAGCATCTACAGATGTCTTCCCTCAGTTTTCCATTTGGTTATAACATTGTGACCATAGGATCAATGTTGCATCTAATATCTGTGGCGATCTGGCAGTAAACAGAATACAGTTTGCCTTCTCCCACCCCAAATCTCACTGGTCATTTGTGGGAGCATGTTTATAGAATGGCCCACATCATAAACATAGAGGCCCAACATACTATGGCCATGGCCACAACAGCAGCTCTGAACTTACAAAAAGGGAATGAGATACAGTTCTCACTACTTCCGCCTTTCTTGAAGACCATCATTGGCCAGGCTGTGCTTGTGACCTTAATCATCTAATCTGATTAATGATCAGGTTGACTGAATTTGCAACAAGCCATGAAGGATACATTCTTCCCATCCCTCACAGTCTCAGCTACAGTAGAAGGATTTGCAAGGCAACCAACAAAAGGTTGCAGGGATGTCCCTAGAACACATACCACTGGGAAGCAATCCTACCAAATTTACAACCTTTGAAAACCACTGTTCTGAACTAAGTGGAAATAGTCAGAGGGAGGTTGATCATTTTATACAGCATTTCTATGAGACCATCCCAGTTTCAAATGACATAAATATATGCCTCTCCTCATATCTTTCATTGCTGAATGGGGAAAATTTACCATGATGACATGGATTCAACAAATGTTTTACAGGGGACTTGGTATCACATTCACCTCTCAGACATGATTTTTCTCTGTTTTAAAGCGGAATTCCGCTTTTCTCCTGACTTGAATCGGATTTTTCTTGATATAGTCCTTTTTTTTAATATCATCTCCGATCTGGTTTTTTAAAAACGGTCTGTCCGGTCCCATTCTGCAACGACCCTTGTAAAGTATTTGTTCCATATATTAGTTAGCACATGACTCTCGTAAAGAGTATTCTGATTGGTCAAAAGTTTAAATTCATCCATTGAATCTTCATGTAATGGAAACTGTTGGCAATGGAAAGAAGAAGCATGCTTGCAAAACATGGCATCCCGAGTTGTTGAGAGAGACCATGACAGGAAAAGTTGAAATAAAGGTTTAAAATATGTATGGAAATGGGAATGGCTGGAGCGAAAAGTTGATGGAAATTTAGTTGGTCAGTTTATAAGAAAACTGAATGCTAGAGGACTGGCATTTTGTGACCTCTGCAAGAAAGATCTGAATTATGGTAATCACGGTTGGAAGAGTTTGGAACAGCACCTACAAAAGAAGCTGCATAAGGAAAAATTGAAGCTCAGAAGGCATCTGGAAAAAGTGCAGTTAATTACTGTAAGAAGAAAGATTTCTTGCATGAGAGAACAGATGTAGCCCTCTGTCAGAATATGCGTACTGCATGTCGCCAATACAAGCACTAGCTTGAAAGGAAAAGGCTCTCATTGAGAAGGAAGAGAAATGGTTGCACATTGAGCCAAAAAAGTCAGTGGTTACAAAAAGGAAGGCTAAAGAAATGTTTGCCAAAGCCGCAAAAAGATCTCGACTGGCATATCAACAATTTCAGTCCAGTGGAGAAAAAGACAAGTGAATGTATGGGATTATTTTTATGTAGTTGATATACTTAGTTTATTTTACAGATTTGTTATGAAAAGAGAGAAGTCTAATATGTTTGCTGCAAAAATTGACAAATTAATGTGACTTAATTATGATGTGAACACTGACATGCACATGAAATAACTTCAGCATCAATAGTATTGGAGAACAAATTCATGTGACAATAAATATTGTGAAATTATTCAAGTTGAACATTTTTGGTAAGTTTATTAGTTTTTCAAATGATTATTTTGTTTCATATTATGATCATAAGTTGCACCAGGATCAGTTTTTTATGATTGTAAAATGCGTTTTTGGCCAGGGGCCTTAGCCCCCCTGGACCCCAAGATCGGGGGTGCTGCCCCTCGAGACCCTATTGGAGGAGGACCCCCAAACCCCCCTTAAAATTTTTTCAGCTTTTTTTATGGAAGACCAAAATCATGTCTGACCTCTGACGCCTTTGTCAAGTTCCTTAAGCTACAAACACAGCACTTATCTTTTGGTTGTCATCTTAGTTGCATTCAGTCAACTCTTTTACAGTCTTGGGTTCACAATGGAATGCAACAATGGGACATAAATGCCATCCATTGGGAAGACCACACAATCAGTCCCCATTCACATGGCTTCCAGATGTCCTGTGATTCACCTAAAAAAAATCAACAAGCTACAAAAGAGATTGCTGGTTATATTTTGGAGCAGGACATTATTTCATGTGTTACCCTTCTCATTCTCAATCTTCTTGTCAACATGGACATCTCCGATCTTGTACTCTCAAAATTTCAGTTGACTAGGTTTGTAGTCAATATTAAAACAAAAATATGTTTCCCCCCAGGGAATGAGAATTGAATTAATGCAGTGGTAGATTCCTTGATACAGAAAGCAAAAGAATTGGAGTGAAAGCAAAAGAATTGGAGTGCTGGAAGTTGGAAATTTTGGATCAACCATATTATTCTTGTAGCAGAATCATCAGGATTCAAAATATTCCCTCATCTGCATTAAGCAACTATGACAGCAGTTGTTTACTTTCAAACCAGAGTTACTGGACCTGCATGTCTTGATCTTATTAAGATACACCCATAAGAACAAATGGTTCTCTCAACAAGTGTTACCTCAAGGTGTATGAAGGCCATGGAATACAACCTAGTGGAGCACATAAGAATACTGTATACCACTGCAGGCATCCATTCTCAATAGTTAACTTTCTATGGTTGTTCATTGAGGAACAACATGAATCACAATTAAAGCCTACTGTTCCACGATAACTGGCACAATGCATTATGATGGAAGAGAGTTAATGGACAAACCAAAGACATATGCGATCTTCCGTTCATTTTGGATTTCACCTGTCCAAATGACACTGGATCCTTGCCCAATTGGAATTTTTCATGGGTATTAACCTGGCTGAACAAGACTTCATTTGAACTGCACTCAAGAGCTTAATTAGTTCATCTCATGTAAGTCCTGCCTCCTGACCACATTGGCAAAAGGCAGTCAGAATCAGCGAGACACTTCATTTCAAGGTCAGCTTCAGGACCCAGTGCAAGCTCTGAAGTGGTATTTAAGGAAGACTTTGCATCAAGAGAGATCACGCCACATCTTGTCTTCAAAAGATGGGAAGGACAGTATATCAACATGAACACTATCGTCTTAAATAAAGTGGGCTTTCTGTTCCATATATTGGAAATAACCCCACACCAATGAATTTGCTTTACATATTGACTCACAAAGTTAGGACAATCACAAGCATAGCATTGTAAATGAGAAAAACTGGTATTATCCATGCAGAGGGATGGAGACTTTAGTACATTTCTCCAGTTTTTATCAGAGATCTTTCACACTAAAAGGCTCAACTGGATCTGGTAGAACATTTACCCATGCAGCAGAAGGTTTCTTTGATAATACATACCCAGTCATAGTACACAAGTACCCTTCAGCCTCAATGCAGTTACATCCATATATTAGAGAGCGTGACTTCTGCTCCAGTAGTAACTAATGATTTCATTGGATTTGGCACCAATTCTGATATCAAGAGGAGAACACTTTAACTGCCACCAAGGTGGGCAGATAACTTTTAGGTTTTTAGCTAAAAAGTTTTACTCTGGGAAGGCTGGGTTTGTGAGGTAATAGTAGTTCGCTGAGGTATTATGTTTGGTTAAGTATCATAAAAAAAACATTTTACTAGAAAAGATTGGTATTTTAGTGATCTGTTCATTTTGCCAGGTTTAAAGCTTCATATCTATAAAAAATTATAGAGATCTTAGTGATAGATTTTTCCATCCTTATATACCTATGGCTACATACAGTTTTGGGAATCTTAGTGATAGATCCATCTGTCTCACCAATTCTGTGGCTTCATCTCTCTACAAGTATGGAAATCTTAATGATAGATTTGTCTGTCCTAACATGCCTATGGCTACATACAATTCCAATTGTAGAGATCTTAGTGACCATCTCGCCTGGTGTAAGACTACCCAAGCAAATTATGACAGGTTTTTAGTGCTAGATCTGTTCATCTAAACTTGCCCACAGTATGGCCATTATCGGTACCAACTGGACTGCCTTCTGCATGGCCAATAACCATTCCAGCCATACTCCCTGTGAACCAGCCATCTAGACCAGTACAACAAAATCCAGTGGAGACAGCTTCTCCTTTATTCACTGCTTTCCTGCAGAGTATTAGCTATGAGTTACATAGAGAAAATGGCACTATGTCATCATTGCCACAAGGAATAGTTTATCCCAAAATGGAAGCAGTCCATTAACAGACTTGTACAAGACATGTTCCACTGCCCATCACACTTCACTCCCAGTATTACATAAACAATAAAAAAAAAAATCACCACATCAAAAGTGGGTTCAGAATATTGTTGCCACATCTTCAGTGTTAGATAAGGCCTCTTTGGTGATTTTCTGGCTATGTGGGGTGTGGGGGAATCGCCCAACTAACACACCAGGGAGTCGCAGGACCGAATTGCTCAGGTCAGCGATAGAGCATGTGTTGATTGCCTCTGCCAATTTTAACTTGATATGTCATTATGCATGTTTGCACTCAATGAAGAAAAATAAAACATCATGCTCTGAGTATAAGGATGACTCCATTTGGCTTGCCATTGCTGTTTGGGAGCAGATTTAAAGAAATTTGGAGGTAGGCAGCTCAAGAACTACCACTCCAGCTTTGCCACTCCACCCATATCCTTGTTTTAGTCAGTCATCCCTGTCACTTTGGATGGACGACATGCAAACCAAGCAGTGGGATCTTGAATGTGCCAAGTATCGTTAAGGTTTTAAACTAGAGTCACCAGATGACAGCCAACCGAGTCTAGGTGGCACTTTTACAGGGGAGGTAAGAAAGAAGTTTCTCCAGCCTGAAGTTCCAGTCTCTTACTGCTGACTTACACCCCAAATACCACTTGCAGATAGTCTACTGGGAGGCACCAGACTCCTGTGATCCCAGTCACATTAGATAATCTATTGCTGCAAAATAAATGGGTGATCCAAGTCATTTCAGAGGGGCTTCATATTTATTTTATCTCACTCCCTTCTCTTTCTTCCTTTCCCCTTCTAACAGATGTGCTGTGAGACCAAGAGAAGGATGAAATTCTTCAGCAGGTGATACTGTGCTCAGGGACAAACTGGTTGTGGAAACTATGAAAACCAAACTCTCTGGGTTCTATTCACTGCTTTTCCATACCAAAACAGCCAATGGTAAATTGAGGTTGATGATAGACTTAAGTCAGCTCAACGAATTCATTTTTCTGTGAAGGTTCATGATAGATACAGATATGCCGTCTCGGTCTCATGGATGCCTACTTTCATGTCCCTTTTCACCCAGCTTCTTGAACATTTCTTTGGTTTGCTTACATTGGCAAGTTTATACCAATTATGAGTCCTCTTCAGTGTGGTGGTGGGAAGTTGAGGTAATGGGCAAGAGTTATTGTCCTTTGTCTACATGAGATAGAAAAGGTGAAAGTTCATCTTCTTGGTAGGGCTGGATTTGAAAGGTATCAGGCTTATATCTTTAACGTTAATGTGGTTGGGTAAGTATTCTTAGAGAAACATAATTTATTTAAAAATTAGCTTTCTTAAGGTATCTTACAGGTACAGTTATGCACCTTTATGTATCACACCATCATTCCAAAAGTATGTTACTGTGACCTATTTTTCATATTTCATTGACTTTTCCTTACATTTTTTGTTTGGGATTAGCATCTAGTGTAGTCTTGTGCACATTGACTTAAATGTACATTTATATGTCTGTTTATTATGGTGAGTATTAATCATTTAAATCCATAATTACAGAATGCTTTGTTTATATTAACCCATTTTTACTTAATTTACTATTGGCTGAAATTCCTATACAGAACAGAGGATTGCCTAATTAATTTTGCCCCAAAAGGAAAACTATGCTCAGCAGGGCTTTATGATGCTAAACCTTTGTTATGAAAAAAAAATTCAAAGGTAATTGCCTCGCTCAAGGGTTTCCTTCAAAATTGGAACAATTCGGTCTTATCAAATGCTAATGTTAGGCATTGGTGTACAGATAAACTGTGCTGTATTCTGATGGTGCTATTATAAAGTCTGATTAAAATTCAGTTTGAACATGAGGGAGGTCTTATAATCACCAATAAGGTTGTGTTTTGGGAATCTTAATTTTAATAGGATTCATTTTCTCAGATCTGATGAAAAGAATGCTTTAATGCTGTTATATTTTAACATTTCTTTTTTGACATTTATCTTTGTAAAGAATTCTTTTTTGATGAAGAAATAGGAATATTATGTACTTTTTTGTTTGTAGTTTGAAATAAAGTGGAACACCAAACATAACTGTCACAATGTCAAATCACCAGGCCCTTTTATCACTCTCGATCTTACTTCAGAATGTTCTGCCCAGTCAAAAGTCTGCATTGATTTATTTTGAGGAAGATTTATTCATTATGTGAAATGTTGAATACATGTTATGACAGTGTGGCCAGGTGAATTCATGGTTAATGCTCTTACTCCATTTTTATGTGCAGTTCTTTATATTTATATTTTTAGAACGTTACTTTTAGTTGGCACCATATAGTTAGTGTTGTGCTGATGTGCCATTAAACCCTAAAGCATAGATACAATTAATATAGATAAAAAGGAAAACAATGACTTGTTTTAATTATCTCCATTGTTTTGTATTGTTTAAAGGAGAGGGGAATTATATATCTGCCAATATGAGTAATTTTATGCAGTGTCTCTTTTTCATCATTTACAGTGGGGATTTTAAGCTTTGAGATATGATTAGCAGTGGTCTGCACATGTTCACAGTGGTTTGCGAATTTTGATTCATCCCCAGGGATGGGAATTGCATGGTTGGTATGGTTGAACATAGTGTATACACATATCAAATGTCATGTTTATGTGTTTACAGAAATCAAACCCAGCTGATATCAGAGTTCTTGAAGCAAAACTCTCCCAAGCTGAGAGAACAAAGGAAATTGCACAGTTAGAAGGTAGGTACATTGCATTTTATGTAATGATACACTCTGTACATGAAGAGTTTATTTGGTAGTAATGGGGATACCCTTTGTTGTTGTACAAGCTGGAAAATGTTGCAAATACAAATGTCAATCAACAATAGTCATGTTTAGTAGGCAGAAGTGTAAAATTCAAAGACGAGATATGAGTGGAGATGTTTTTGCTTCCATTAAGAAGTCTGATAATGAAATAATTTAGTTCACCATTTCAGTATTGGATATATGACATTAGCTGATACAGTGTATAAGAGTTTTCAGAGATAACATCTCGGGTACAAGAGTTGGAAATTGGTCTGTAATGGGTCTAAACTGTTGGAAACATGTATGAACACTGTCTAATTGAGTCCAAAATACTACCATTCTGTTGCTAAATCTTAAGAATACAAATAATATACTGGACGGTTCTTTCAGGTGAAATTGATCTAGTAAGGGTTTTTGTGTGTTGAGGATTGATTAGTAATTATATAGCAGTCCCCCCTCTCTGAATTGGTCCTATATGCCAGACATATTCACCAGAAATTAGTTTTTGGACCAGCTCTAAAATGCCAAACTTGGATGTTGTGAATGTCAGCTAAGAAAATTTGTTTATCTTTCAAATATTTTCTCCAATCACATTACATTAGGAATATTAACCTGCTACCTCACAAATCCAGCCCTACTAAAAGATGAAAATGGTCTTTTGCTATATATTTTCAATAGATAAAATGCAATAACTCCTGCACCACCAGGTGTCAGCAGTTTTTAGCTTCACTACTGTACTGATCACATCATACAGTTTATCCTCTGATAATCCAAGCTAGTTTTGCGTTCTAATTGAACCATCCATGTGGCTAGAGGAGTCTGAGCTACCATATTAGCTACTGTATATGTTTGCATATAAGCTGAATAATTTAGGAAAAAATAAAGGCCTGGAAGAAGGGGGGGGGGGAGGGTCGGCTTATCCTTGGGCCAGGGTTTAAACTTAAAAGGTTTTAAGATTTTTTTTGTTGACTACCATAATGGCTGTAAATCTTGGGACATGAAAAAATAATTTTTCCATGTTCTAACACGTATAAGCATGTAAAAGAAATACATTCTCAGTGTCCCAACACTTACTAAACTGTTATAAACAACTATGATTGCTTTTGTTATTATTTTGCATGTGCTTATTTTCAGATTTTAAATAAATAAATAAAGGTAAATAATGACTTCATAATTCATGGGCCGGTTTGAGTTTACCTGGAAGACCAGGCTGTACTGTAATGTACAGTACTTATACACTGCAAATCATGTTTTGCATCACTTTAATCCTTGTTTATTCCCAAACATATTAGATGCAGAGTATGCTTTATTCATTGTTTCGACCAAATCACATTCTTCCAGATAACCTTCAGCTAGTTGGTAATAGCTGTTTCATTTATATTGATCCACATGCACATGAGTTAATCTTTTTCATTGATATAAGTGATGCTACAAATTGAGGTAATCTTTATGCAAAGGTACACACATTCAAATGTGCAAAGGTACATAACCAGCATGACTGTTACATGTTCATGAAAGAATGGTAATAATAAAGGCTAAAATTCTGAATATAGATCAACTAAGGTTATCATCAAGCTATTTTACTTTTGTGTTTGGCTGAACAAAATCATAATTTTCCATGTAGGGGAAAGCTATATGTTTAGGCATCTCCTTTGTTTATAATTGGCAGATTTGTCATTTGTTTTCTGACAGCCAAACAGGCCGCTTAATCATTAAAACCCTGAAATTGGCTTGGGTTAAGAGGTAATTTGACCGGTAACTATACCAGTACTTTGATGTGTAATTGCCTTTTATTCCGTAATATTAGCATGATTACCATAGTTTTGTAAAACGGGGTGTAAGGTCACTTACATCAAACTACAACTCAGTTTTTATGGTATTACCATAATTTTCAAAGCATTATTTCTAAAACTTCATTATTGTAGTTTGGAGTTATCTTTAAAGTTTGGTGCAGTGGTGCCCATGATTTGGATCCAAGGGATGTACTTCACTCAGTGGAATGGACCCTCATTCAGCGCGTGTTCAAACCTAGAATGTACATGCGGTGGCTCCATTATGTAAATATGCTCACTAGCCTAATTGCAAGCGTTGAATCAAACCGTATTGTTGTTCGTTGTTGTCATACTGGGATCATAATTTAATAGGGGTGAAACGATACACCTGTGCCATGTATCGATACAATTCATGATATGCAGCCTGCAATACGATTCATATCAATACATGTATGAACTTGATGGTCTTTGCATCTTTGGAAGGTAGGTGGTGCCCCTTTATGTATGTTGACATACTGGTTGTATTTCCAGTATGCAGATTACAGATAGAGATATAGTTATCATATATTTATATGTAATTCTCATCGATGACAAGAAAACAAAAATACTTTCAAACAGACTACTTGTTGGTTGTCAGTGAGTTTTATTCAGCATTTTAGGCTATTTAATGGTAGCTCCATTTAACTCACTTTAGCCACCAGGCCCTTTGTTTTGCACAGCATGAATGCTTTGAAAACATCTTATTATCAATTTCATGTCTCACTTAAACTTGGAAGACATTATGATGTTATCTTCAAAACAGAAGAAATAAAGCAATAGGAAATTGTTTTCATCCTTTTTGAGTCAGTTTATCTTAACCCTGATATGGATATATGGTTTTGTAGCATATGATTCACAGGGCTAAATTGATTTATAAAAAAATGAAAATTGCATTCTACTTTTAAATTGTCTGTATTTTAATTAGGCTCAATGTTTTGCCCTTTCTACATTTAATTTTGAAATACTGGTGAAAGGGAGACTGGCCGTCATGCCCTCTATTTTGGTCCATCCAACATGTACATCTGACTCATATTTAACACCATCTTCAGGCTCAAATTCACTCAGTGGTATCTCCATTAACAATTTCCCAGCTCCAGTAATTCAATATACTTCATAACTTTAAAAATTATTGTCATCATCACTATCAGCAGCCAGTATTTGGTGAACAAAAACATAATGAACCACGCCAGGAATCATACATTTTGGGTTTTCTAGGTGGCCCGTATTTTATACACACATTTGTAAAACTTCTTTCGTGGAGGGTTCAAATAACATCATAACGCTTATTCCAGGGCATGATGTGCCAATCAAATTTAGTTTAACAACCATTTTTGTCATACTTGAAGTCCCAAGATGTGTAAACAATTGCCTACCCGAAAAACAGATGTTGTGACAAGAATGGTTAAACAAAATGGTATACTTTGTTGAGCACATTTTCATATGTGGGACTTTCAACTAATTTGCGGGAGTTCTCACGCATCACCATTCTCCAAGTGTGCAAATTCATTCATATTTTGTTTAAGTACTTTATATATCAGTGACTTTAGAGTGAAGTTTCTCTGTTGCTTTACTAGTACTTCCTGTCTGTCATGCAGGGAATAAGCTACACTGATTGCTGGTTGGTAGTTATTATTTAACCATGACCAGAACAAGCAGTAACCACCAATAAGTTTTTAACATAACATACGGGTAGTGTAGCTTTCAAATCGACCAAAGTAGACAAGATCAAATTCAATGTAAAAACTTTGTGTAAAATTAATTATTAAATGATGAGGAAAGTACTTCATTATAGTCATTATGGACATGGAACATGTTTGGAATGTATCCTATATGCTGAGCATGCTGCTGGGTTAATATAATTAGCATGGAATTGGGGGTGGGGGCAGATTATGAATTATGTCACTTTGTTTGAATTTGTAGATGGCGAACGAGTATTCTCAATAATCTTTTCATGTTTACTAATAAAAATGAGTGTCTAGGACTGCAAACACTGTTTCAAATGAATTCTTTATTTAAAGAATAAGAAGGCAAATTAATAATAATTATTCGTAACTGCTGAAGACTAAAATAAGTTGTATATGGTAAGCATTGTTTTATATCATTTCTCCTTCTCTTGTATCAATATGTGTATCATTCCAGCAAAAGTATCGATGCATCGATATATCGATGAATCATTTCACCCCTATATTTTAATGAGTTAGGTATCTGCAATTTCAAGGCAAAATAAAATCATAATTACTGGTGCACTTATATAAAAGTCTAATGCAGTAACGCATAAACAAACAATAATTGTGTCAAAAGGGAGAGGTAGTGTTAAAGCAACCCACGAATGCTCAATTCTTGTCATTGTCCAATCAAGTTATACACAAATCAGAGTTAGGTAGAAACAGTAATAAAACAGAAAATTAAATAAATTTCATGACTTTTCAAACAAATTTATACTATTTCTATGTAATAATCATACATGCCAACCCTGAGAGAGGTATATGTGTAATTTTTGCTAATATAAGTTTGCCAAATTAATGCATTTAGAACTTACCGTGTGTGTTGTCTCAGACTTGTGGATCGGCTCATATGTGGGTCATGCACTTTTTAGTGTTTATGCCTATTCAGTTTGGGGGGTCAGCTTATATGTGAACAGGTTTATATACAAGTATATACAGTAGTTAGTAACATACCAATTTGCTAATCTATGCTTTGTTTTCTTTTCTTGCGTCATTTCAGGAGAAATGCTACTAAATGCATGAATTGAAAACTCAAAGCAATAGTCCATTGGCATTGAAGGGAAGGAAAGATGGAATAAGTTAAGAAAGACAACCTACGGTTCATTGTTTGTGATACTGACTCATTGGGGTGTTTCCCATTTTTAGGCAACCCAGTGGGCCTGTAAGTCAGGGCACATGGGATTCATACCAGATCAAATTGGATCCGCCTTATACCACTGCACCGTTACTAGCCATCCAGCCATCACCACCCGTCCAACACGGGAGACCTTATGAGAAGGCAGCCCATCCAATTAGTTCATTGCTTGCATTTCTGACTCACTGCGGGAGTGTTTCCCAATTTTAGGAAGCCCAGTGGGAGTAAATCCTCTCACGTGTTTGAGCATGGTCTCCAGGCCCATAAAAGCATAATAAAACCGCACTGCTGTCATCCGTCCAGCTGTCACTGGCCGTCTGACCATTCCAACATGGGGACCTTTTCGTTGAATTGGTCCAGCCAACTGTGATTTACAGGGATGTTAGTGACATGTCCATCTGTCTAACTGTACAGTTGATGACATGCCCTTTCTATGGTGGAGATTTCAGTGAGAAATCTATCTGTCCAGCCAGGCCCTTGGAGTGGTCGGTACGGGTAATAACTGGACCATCTTCTATACTGCCATCTTCCTGGCTGACCATTCACCAGGCAAGCCAGACTTATGTATTTTCACTGCTTGTCCACAAGGGATAGCAAGTGATGTTTTCATAGGGATGGAATTGAGTTTTCATACCATATGGTATGTCTTCTCCAGTGCTGCAAATAAACCCAGATTGGGCCTCGACGCACAGTTGGTGCATTGAAACTCCTACAGTTCACCATCCTTCACATCATACTCAGATCCAACCATGGAAAGGACAGAACTGTAGCTTTCAAGCTGCCATCAAGGACGTTTATAGGATGTTGGCTACTTCAGAATGCCCTCCACCCCTACCACTACTCTAAAGAATCAGCAGATCTCGATGAACAGGAGGAGACACCATCTTTCTGGTTCCTTCCCCAATTGGATAGTTTTAAGGGAACAGACACCTTCAGTACTGATCCCCCAGCACTTGACAGAAATATAGCAGCTGTCCATATGTCCACTTATCTGTTTCATAAGGCAGACAAATTTGCTCCATGCCTGTCAGAGCTGTTTCAGGATGCTGTTGCACCTTCTTCATTGTTGGATTTGGCCTCATTGGCACCTTTCAGACTCGATGGAGACACCCAGCAATAGCCATGCATGGGAGGTGATGGCCATGATTGCTAGGGTCATTAACCAGGGCTGCTCACCATACTGTGGCCAATACTCTGACAGGTCAGCCAATTTACTCCTGATACGACATGTTGCATGTGTGCGATCCACATCGCTCAAACCATGTCATACCCTCCCTTTCTGGACGACCCTTTTTGGGTCACTGTTGCCTTGGAGGAAGAATAGTGGAAGTTCAGAGGCAGGCAGCTCAGGAACTGTCCCTCCATCTTGCCATTAACCCACACAGGCATTTGGAACCACTCAGCCCCAGCCAGTGTGAAGGGACATTGAGTGGCTTCAGGTCAGGGGATCTTCTCGGTCACATGTGCACAGAGGCCATTAAGCAACCAATGTTTTAGCTCAATGGATCTCCCTATTTCCTCAGAATGGGGAAGGGGGCGATCCAGGTCATTCGGAGGAGTTTTGTGTTTCATTCATCAACAACCCACTTTCCTCAGGAGATACAGTCTCTCATAAAAAAAAGAAACCAGGCAGTGGAGCTTGTGCAAAGACCACAATCCCTGGGGTTTTATTCAAGATCATTTCTTTTTCTGAAAGCAAATAGCAAGTTGAGACCCATCATTGACTTCAGTTGCCACAACCAATTCATTGTGCCTCCAAAATTTAAGATAGAGATGGCAAGTTCAATCCACCTCTTTGTTCGATCAGACGAGTATGCCATCAGTCTTGATCTGATCTGACTGATGCATATTTTCACTTCCCTATCCACGCCATGTCACAAATATTTTTCTCTGTTTTGCATACCGCACCTCATTTTATCAGTTCAAAGTTCTCCTTTTTGCCTGAACATCAGCCGTTGGGCCTTTACTGAGATTATGGATGCCATCATCTCCATGTTTTGATTGATGTCACCTACATTGATGGCAGCATACCTAGATGATATTCTCCAGAAACATATGGTAAGTTCTATTGTGCCCCAAGGCAGGAACGATCTCCTCTCTTTTAGATCATCCAGACTTTCTAGTGGACTGGGAAAAGTCAGACCTCTTTCCATCCAGAATTTTGTCGGTCTGGATATGGAATTATTAATCAACTAGAATCTAGTGCGACAACCTTGTGTTCACATAATCTGAATCATCAAACTTGTTTAGTCCGTTTTCAACAGGTCTTGGATTTCAATGAGAGAGATCTTTTGCAGCTCCTCGGTTTATTCAGTGCGACAGCAGACTTGATCCCACTTGGCCGTTGTATTTATACGTACATTGCAAGCTCAGTGGTACCCCTTTACAAGTCCCCTCAATCAAAATATCATGATCACACCCAAGATTAGGTCAGGTTGGCTGACTATGGGAATCCTACTGGAGAAGCCCCAAGTGGAAATAATGATATTACTGATGTCATTGTGAACAGTTGGGGTACTTGAAATGCATAGAGACAAGTTGTGGCATGCGCAGATGCCTGTTCCAGTGTGAGCCAGAACACAAAATATCACCCCTCAGTCCCTTGCTTCATGGCTTAAGTGGGTTGTAAGTTTGGTGTACTCTAACATCTCACCAGATCAGAGTTGCCTCATGAAGATCACTGCTCAGAAGCTTTGAGCCATCTCTGTGAGTCTCATGTTCAAACACAACATTTTGATCTGAGATATAGTAGAAGCTGTTGGCTGGCATGCAGAGTCAACCTTTTTGAGCCTTTGTCTCAGAGATTTAGTGTCACAGAGGCAAACCTTGGTTCTGGTAGGTCTTGTGGCAGCATCACAGATGGCCACCAGACCAATCTAAATCAACACAGCCTGTCAGCTGTGAAATTTTATAGGTAAGATTTCAGTCTTCATCTTAACTGTAGATAAGGGTCGCAGGTCAAGTGATCCCAGGCAGTGTTACTTGCGTAATTAGGAGAATGGATTATTATTCACATGGGGAATCCAGCTATTCTTCCCTAGAAGGTTACCTGAGGTATAGGTCAGATGCTCAGCATCACCTTCTCCTATTATTCTCCTAATGTAATATAAGGAAAAAGCAAATTTTTAAGTAAATTATGTTTCTCCAAAAATACTTACCCAATCACATTACTTACAAACCCTCCCAACCACCCTGTCATGTGAGCATCCTTATTAGTATCTTGCTTAGCTAAAAACTAGCGATACCTGGCTGTACCAAGGGGAGGTAATTGGCAAGAGTTATTGCCCTTTGTATTTTGGAAATGGACAGGAAAAGACCATTTTTGTCTTTTATTAGGGCTGGATTTGCGAGGTAGCAGGCTAATATTCCTAATGTAACATGATTGGGTAAGTGTTCTTGGAGAAACATAATATAATTTAAAATTTTCTATCTTCATCAAATACATTCCCCAGTCATATTATTTTAGGAATATTAGCCTGCTACCTCTCAAATCCAGCCCTACTAACAGGCAAAAAACATATTTTTCTATCTCATATAGACAAAGGGTAATTCTTCTTGCCCATTACCTTCCCTTGCTGCTGCCAGGTATCACTAGATTTTAGCTTTGCTGCTGTACTGATAACATCGTACAGTTTACCTCCAACAATCGAAGCTATTCTTGTCTTCAGATTGGAGCATCTGATGTTTCTTTAGGATTTATTGTGTGGAATAATCATTCTGTTGCAGATTGTCTATAATACTTTTACAGTTTCTGCAAAATTTGAGTGACTTTGTCACCTTTATGGATTTATTCTATTTAAGACCATAATCAGTACTGATCTCCTGGCCCACGATAAGAATTTAGCAGCTGTTCACATGTCCACTCCACTGTATTATAAAGTGGACAAAAATATGTTCCATGCCACATCCAGGATGGTTCAGAACATTTTAACTATGTCCTCAATGTTGCATTTGCCGCTTCAGCAATCTTCCCACTGTGGAGAAATCTACATGCTTGGGAGGCAGTGGCCAGAATTGCTCAGATCATTAACCGGGTAGCTCACTATCCTGTGGCCAATGTCTTGATGGTTTCTGGCAATTTAGACCTGATATGATGTGATACATCACATTGCTCAAACCTCGTCATACCCATGCTTTATGGACAACCCCATTTGGGTCACTGTTGCTTTTTGGCCGAATAGTTCAAAGAAATGTGGAGGCAGGCAGCTCAGGAACTGCCCCTCCAACTAACCATTCAACCCACACTGGCATTTGGAAACACTCAGCCCCCACCAGTGCAAAGGGACATCAAGTGGCCTTGGGACAAAGGATATTTTCATTTGTGCATCAATCTTGATCCCATCCCAATACCAGGAGACAATAGTCTATCCAACCTAGGTAGCAGTTGTATAGAGGGGGTAAGAAACCAAATTTCTTCACCTTCAAGCCTCCTAACCGTAAATATTGACCACCCTTCCCACCAACTGCAGTCAGCTTACTGTTGTGCAGCCCACTTTTGCAATTTTGGGCTCACTGGATCTCCCTATTCCCTTGGGTGATCCAGGTTATTTTGGAGGGACTTAAGGTTTCATTTATCCAACCTGCTCCCCTTTCACTCATTGAGAAACAAGATGTGGGATTGTGCAAAGACCACAATCTCGGAGGTTTTATTCAAAGCCGTTTCTTATTCAGTGTGTGAACAGCAAGTTGAGGCCCATCATCGACATCAATTATCTCAACCAATTCATTGCACCACCAAAATTCAAGAGGGAGATGGTGAAATCAATCCATCTCTCCATCTGATGGGATGAGTATGTCATCAGTCTTGATCTGACAGACACATATTTTCATGTCCCTATCCACCTCATGTCTGGAAATTACTCCATTTTGCTTACTGCAACATGGTTTATCAGTTCAAAATCCTTCCCTTTGGCCTCAACATCATCCCTTGGGCTTTTACCAATGATATGGATTGCATCATCACCCAGTTCCGATTGAACATCATCTACAGTGATGGCAGCATACCTAGATGACATCCTCTAAAAACACGTTCTATCCTACTTCAAGGCAGTAATGATCTCTTCTCTCTTTTAGATCATCTAGGCTTTCTAGTGAACTGGGAAAAGTCCAACCTCTGTCCATCCCAGAATTTTGTCCATCCAGGTATGGAGTTTTTCACCAGCCTGGATCTAGTACAGCTTCCTCGTGTTCACCTAATCAGAATTGTCAAACTGGTTGAGTCAGTTTCCAACAGGACATGGATTTCAGTGAGAGAGATTTTTTGCAACTCCTTGGATTATTCAGTTCAGCAGCGGACTTGATCCCACGCTGCCATATTTTTATATGCCTCTTACAAATGACCTTGGTAGCACAATGGCACCCCTTTTCATCTCACCTCAATCAAACACACCTAGATATGATCATTCCTGCGTCAGTGGTGCAACCCAGGTTGGCTGACCATGGGGATCCCGCTGTAGAAGCCCAAGCGGAAATATCAGTATGTACCCATGCCAGTGCATATGGTTGGGGTGCCCACCTGTTGCCAGACTTCACTACCATCACTGGTATGTGGGAGCCAGGGGAGTGGCCTCTAGACATCAGCCTTCTGGAAATGAAGGCTTTCATCAATGCCTTTTACTTCTTGAAAGATTGACTCTCAGGCAAAACAGTCCTCATTATGTCCAACAACTCGACGGTGGTGACCTATCTCAAACAGGAGGGCACCATATCACCTGACCTGTGTGTTCTAATCTGGTAGACTCTACATTGGTGTGACAATCTCCATATTAATGTACAAGTCAGGTACATTCCTAGCAGACTCAATGTCTTGGCCAACACTTTATACAGGAAAGGTCAAGTGATTCATCTGGAATGGTCTCTTCTTCAGTCATTCTTTGCAGAGATCTGCATACTCTGGGGGGTGTCCGATGATTGACCTTTTTGCGACAAGGTGGAGTCACAAGTTACCCACCTTCATCTCTCCAGTCCTAGACCCAGAAACATGGGCCGTAGAGGCACTGTCAATCAGTTGGGAGGAGTTGTGGGCATTTGCCTACCTTCCCACTGTCCTGATACCAGAAATAATCCAGAAGTTATGGAGTCAGAAATGCAAGATGATTCTGATAGTCCCATTTCAAATTGAACAAGTCATGGGTCACGGATCTACTTGATCTAGTGATAAATCTGCCCAGGAAGATTCCAGCTAACCTGAATCTTCTCAAGCAGCCATAGTCATGGGTGTCCTATTCTGGCCTGGACCATCTTCTTCTGCATGCTTGGCTCTTATCAGGGCAGCCTTGAGAAGCAAACAATTTAAACCTTCAATTGTGGGGAGAATCTTGAGAGCAAGAAGGCCTTCCACTCTGAAGGCTTACGAGGAAAGTGTTGTGTTTTCAGGAATTAGTGCCATACCAATAACATTGTCACTCTGAGTGCCTCAATCCCTGAACTAGCCGAGTTTTTTCTCTGGTTCTCCAAGAAGAAACAGTTGGCCCCAATTACTATCAAAGATTACGCATAATTGGACACATTCTGTCATCATGGTAGATGTTATATTGGGCATGATAAAGACCTGTTGGATCTCTTATCCAATTTTCATCTCAATTAACCAAAATCTCTCACTGTTTCCAAAATGGAATTTGTCCTGGGTTTTAACATGGCTGAATTCAAATAAATTCGAGCCTCTGGCCCACACTTCGCTAAATATGCTATTATACATGACATGTTTCCTGATAGCTTTAGCTTCTGCATGCAGAGTAAGCAAGCTACATGCCCTTTCGGAGGCCCCGAGTGGCCGAGTGGTCTAAAGCGCTCACTGTTATGGATCACTGCCATCTCACCTCTCTCTGCGTGGGTTTGAGTCTCGGATTCAGCCAATGTGGGTATGTGAGAAAGCTTGCCAGTAGCTTCTTGTGGGTCGGTGGTTCTTGGGGTTTTCCCTGGTTCTTCCTCCACCATTTATACTGGCTGCCATGTATAGCCTATCTTGTGCTGAAAAATGGCATTAAACCCAACAATAACAACATGCCCTTTCCTTCAACCCGAACTATCTTTAGTTCTGATCGAATGGTTCGGTGGTCCTCTTGACACAATCAGGCTTTGTAGCCAAAAATAGGTTACCATCTGTTGGTAACCAAAGAGTAGTCATTCGCTCACTCTCTTCTGTTGACAAGTTGAGAGCAGCCATGCAAGATCCTGTTTGCACACTCAAGCACAACATGAAATGCAGAGGATCAAGTCATGGCACGTGCAAATGACTCTTTCTCCTGGTGAAAGCTGGGAAACAGCATCTCACCCTTCAAGCCCTTGCCTCATGGATGAAATGAGTTATACGCTTGGTGTACTCTGAGGTCTAACAAAATCAGAGGTGCCTCATGAAGATTAACGATCATGAGATTCGAGCTATTGCTGTGAGCCTTGTGTTTGAATGTAAAGTTCGATCTGAGATATAAAAGAAGCTGTTGGTTGGTATGCAGAGTCAACCTTTTCTCAAGTTTCTATCTCAGAGATTTAGCTTTGCAGAAGCAAAACCTTGAATCTGGAAGGGCTGGTGGCTGCAGCCCACATGACCACAAGACCCAATTAGAACAATCAACACAGCCTATCATCTTCACTGGATTCACCAGTGAAATTTTGTAGGTAAAGAAGATTTCAATAATTATCATCTTAACCATATGTTGGGTTCATAGATCAAATGACTAGGCTGTATTGTTTATGTACTCAGGAGAATGTTTTGTTGTTTGCGTGATGAATCAAGCCATCATTCCCTAGAAGGATACCTGAGGTAGAGATCAGATGCTCAGCATTCTGTCCTCCTATTAGCTATTCTCCTAACGTAATATGATTGGGGAACATATTTGAAGGAGAAGCAAATTTTAAAGTAAATTATGTTTCTTCGATAATACTTACCCAATCACATTACTTAAAAACCCTCCTGACCACCCTGCCATTTGAGGATCCTCATAAGTTATCACTCGGCTAAAAACTAGCGACACCTGGAAGTGGGAAGGTGAGGTAATGGGCAAGGATTATTGCCCTTTTTCTATATGAGATAGAAAAGCCACGGAATGGAATACAAGTCAGACAAAAGTCCACAAATTGTCTGAGACCTGATATAGTGCAAACACAATTTATTGTAACATTTAAACTCACAATGATGTCCATTTGCCATGGGCTTTTCTTCTGATGATAGTTCCATAATGAACCTGTCATGGTATTAAAGATTGGTTTGGGGTGATTTTATTTATTTTGGTGCTAAATGGAAACAATTGGTAAATGCATTCTGTGTCTGTTCTTAAAGGTTTTTACCACTGCATAGTCTTGCAATTCAAGGAAACTAGTATACTTAAAAATTCTTTTCCAATTTTTAAAAATTCTTTTCCAATTTACATCTCTACAGTTGCTGACAAAATACGAGAGAATGAGGCAGTGAAGTTGATAAGGTTGAAGGAAGGATTATTGAAGCTGTCAGATGCTTACATGGACTTGGGCAAGAAGAGCTGTATTGTCTTTGAGTCACAGAGGGTAGGTACCATTGTCATGAACAAGATACACACAGCTAGAGGGGGAATTCACCATTGTGTCAGTCCTGGAGAAATCACTGCTCATATTTCGCTTTTAATTTTTTTTTTAAGGAGATGGTGAGATATACTGTATATACTTGCTTATAAGTCAAGAACACTTACAAACAACATAGACCCTGATCTCTGTCACAACAAGATTTACCAATATTTTTTTCAGAACATGAAAATTTGACATATATCTACCAGTTTACATTTGATTTCATATGTTGACCTACACTGAACCTGTGTATAGCAGTTAACTCCGTGAAGTGAGAAAAAGGTCTCAAAAGACAGGTGTCAAGTTAATAGAGGTTTAATTCTACAGTTAAGTGGTTTAGAGCATGCTGAAAAATGGCTGTTTAAGACAGGTGATTGCTTAATACAAGTGACCATTAAGGTGGGTTTCACTGTATTTGCTCACCTGTAGAGGAAAGCTGTTGTTCATGCTTCACTGACTTCGGTTAAATTTTTTGTTTTGAGTTCATGGCAAAGCATCAAATAAGATGATTGTATACATCTTTATTAGATTCAAACCCTCAGGACAAAAGACATGATGAACTTCATTTCACATTTTACTGGCTTAAGTTCAGTTTTTTGTGGTTAGCTCATAACCCATATAGGTTTTTAGCACCCATATACTTATTGTTGAACAAAAGTTCATAAAACTAGGTGTTCATTCCAGAATTATTAAACGTGTTGATTATGTGCCTCTTTTTAGTACCACATGCTTACAACAAAAGAAGGTAATTATTTCCTACATTTCAAATTTAACTTGATTATTTTAAATTTTTTTCATTCAGCTGTTGACAAAATTAATTTTTAAATTCTATATACTGTCATACATGTAATTATAAAACTTAGTGCTAGGATGCATCTTAATGAGTACTACACCCGCAGCTTAAAAAGTAGGTTTGTTTGACCTACATTTCACTGACTTAGGTTCAGTGTGATGTTTTACTATTCATGCTAGAATCATTAAATTTAGACAGTTGTATACATCTCTGTTAGTTCTGCACCCATACTGTAAAACTTCACTGTGACATATATTTCACGTTTAACTGATTTAGGCCAAGATTTTGCATTTAGCTCATGAGTTTTTGGCATGTTCTGTGTATACTGTCCTATATAGTATCATGAAAATTGAGAGTGCATTTAGATGAGCACTACTTCATTTCAGTATAATGTCCTTATGGCCCATATTTTATGTTAAACCTACTTGAGATGCTCCCTTGCTCTATCTGGGAAGTTCTGACTGTTGTGTTGTTGCCCAAGGCGAAATGTATTTATGTGGTGTTGATGTCAATTACACAGAGAAACAGTCTCTTGCACATTCACAGCAGTGTGTTTTAATAGCTAACTATTAACCCTTTCTCAAACAAGATATCACTGCTTGATTTCCTGAAGTTAGGTCTACTGTACTATCTGATGACAAAAATATACTGTCTGTTTTGAAATTTAAACATCAGTATGTAAATAGGAATTTTTTTTTTTTAAAGTATAATGAGTGAAGAGCTCTTTCTTCTTTAAATATGTTACCCAATCATAATACCTTTGGAGAACTGCTACTACCTTGCAAATCCAGTCCTCCCAGATACTACTTTTAGCTAAAGGGAGCTAAAAGTTGTCTGCTGACCTATGTGGTGGTCAGGGAGAGTGATTTTCACTTAGGTAGAAGGATTGGCAGCAAAGTGCTTGAACCTGTCAGTTACTACTTTCGCTCATGCCAAGAAGCACACTCTTGTCATGAGGGACCTCGCAAAAGCCAGAATCTGCGTAGAAGATATACCATTACAAGTTGGAGGAGTTTTTCACTTCTAATGAAAGTATACTCCATCTGTATTTCTAACTTTTTCTCTTCCTGTGCAGTCAAAGTTCTGCCTTTACAATTTGCTAACTCTTTGTTGTCATCACACATTTAGGTACTTGCATGGGGAGCTTAAGTGACTTCACTTTGAGTTCAGGCTATAATTATTTTGTATGTGCAAGTCTCTAGCGCTTATAAAAACTCCTAATATATGTGTAATTCCATTATGAATGGGTACATATTGGTGAGTTTCTATTCTAAGGCATTTGTAGCATTTGGGTGCCAGCTTAAATGTTTTTACTTGTACAGGTGGTCTGAGGTCCTTTTTACTTACAGGTAATTGCCTCATAATGGATATTGTCGTACCCACTTTGTATGTATCTATAACAGTGCCGCAGTTCGCAATTATATGAAGGTTTTTGTGTGTAATGTAGACACTTGTGTACATTTCTGTATTGCTTCTGCTCTGGTCAGACAAGTACAGGTCAGCTTTCTATATATGGTTTAATCAGTCACATCTTGTTCATACATGTTTCTCTAGGCTACACTCAAGAGATGTTTATCTGCATAAGTTTATATTTTACCTGTTTGCTTCATTGCTTTATTAGACTATATGTTATCAATTTCTGAGTGAACATTTTAAGATTTAGCTCTTCACCGACATTATGTTCTAAAAGACAGATGAACAGAGCTGCTGAACACATTTTGACCAACACTGTATACACAGCTACAATTTATAGTTGGCAGAACGCGACACTCTGCCTGCACTTCCTGAAGGACCACCATGAGGCCATGCTAAAGGCACAACCTTTATCCTAACCATCCTTTAAATGACCAAATTAAAGAAGACCGCAAACAAGCCACCAAGCAGACCAATTTTCCCTCCCCCCACAGCCAGTGTCAATACAGAGATAATATGGGAAATCAACAAAAGGAATCAAAGGCCACACATAGGACACAAACCTCTGAAAACTGTCTTATCAAAGTTCCACTTAGCAATTCCCACAGTTCTCGCAAGACAAAGTAGATAAAGCACCAAGAGGGTTCTATCATTCATTCCAACATTTCTCCAGAGTAGTATCCCAGTCTTTTCATGGTCTCAAAGGCAACAACACTGCCTCCAGTCATCGACCTAAGTGCCCTCAATCAATTCATTCAAACCCCTTAGTTTTCAATGGAAACACCACGGTGCATTTTGGAATGCCTTCCTAGAAGGAGACTTCATCATCAGTGTGGACTTAAAAGACACCTGCCTTTATGTCCCTATTTACAAGGCTTCCAGGACATTCCTATGATTCGCCAACAACATCATAAACCAATTCAGGCATCAGCCCCTGGGTCTTCACTTATATGATGAATCGAGTAATGGCATATGTCTATGGTGGCAATATCAAGTTACCTGGATGACATCCTGCAGAAACATCAGGTGAGTTATATCTAAACACGACATGATGACCCTTGTTACACTGCTTACCAGCCTCTGCTTCTTGTCAACAGAGAAAAATCTGACCTAGTACCATCTCAACAAGTTGTTTACCTATGTATGGAGTTAAATACACAGGTATCTTTGTTCATTTCCCTTATGATCGGGCATTGAAAATCCGAACCATGATGACATCTTTACCTTCAAGGAAAATTATATACTAGGCTTGCTCAGTGCAGCAGTAGACCTTATTGTCCTAAATCTTCTTTTTATATACCGATTGCAAATGACTCCTCTGTCCTAATATAGGCCAAAATGATTCCTCTGTCCTAATAGAGGCCAAAATTTTTCCCACTAGACCATCCTCCCCATCTGCACACATTTGAGGTACCATCTGAAAAATTGGAGCATCCAGCTTGGCTCATGGCAGGTATAACTCTGCAAGTACAACTGCCAAAGATTACAGTTTGTACTGAGGCAAGTATGGAAGGCTGGGGAGCCTACCTCCTACCTTCTTTTGGGAAGCCAGCAGTGCATGGTTTCCCCAGGAACGCCATCTGCATATCAATCTTCTGGAGATGAAAGCCATTGTGAAAGCCTTTTACTGGTGTCAGGAATGATTAAATAGCAAGGGAGTTCTCATTCAGTCCGACAAGACCACAGTAGTGACTTTCTCAAACAACAAGGAGGAACCAAGTCCCCAAACCTTTTTATCATGATGTGGGATTTTCTCAGGTGGTGTTGTCAACAACAAATCCACATACACCATATCCAGGGACGCCTAAACGTAATGGCCTATTCTTTTTCTCTGAACAATCAACTGCTACAGATGGAATGGTCTCTCCAACCCTTGGTTTTCACTCAGATATTTACCCAGTAGGATTGACTTTGGTGGACCTATTTGCGACAAGGTGGAATACCAGACTCCCAACCTTTGTCTCTCCAGTCCAGGACCCAAAAGCTTGGGCAGTCAGCACTCTATCGCTAGATTGGAACGATCTGGATGCATACGCCTACCCTCCAACACCTCTGATTCTAAAAGTGATACAGAAAGCAATAGAATCAACCTGTCACATCCTCATGCACTACTCAGATGGGAGAATCATGAATCCACGACCTCATCAATCTTGCATCGGAAACTTCGGATTTTCCCTCATCTACTCAAACAACCAGTGTGGCAGTTGTTTCATCCCTGCTCAGAGCAACTGATCCTGCATGTTTGTATCATATTGAACAGGCCCTCAAAATTAAACAATTCTCACGAACAGTCATGGAGAGAATCGCTCTGAAGCATACGAAGGCAAATGGCACATTTTCCCTCGGTGGTGCAAAAACGAACATATCCTGCCTCTCCAGACATCTATATCACCAATAGTTCATTTTCTCCTCTGGCTCTTTGAAGAGAGAAAGTTAGCACAGAGTATGATAAAAGGTTATGCTCCACAATCGCTGACACCTTTCGTCATCATGGAAGAGGGGATATCAAGCAAACCAAAGACTTATCTGACATACTCGCCAACTTTGAATATACAAAGCTGAAACATTAACCCTATGCCCAAGTGGAACCTATCTTGGGTATTAACCTGGCTGAACAAGACATCTTTTGAAGCAATTTCAAGGGCATCTCTTATGCACCATTCATACAAGACCTGCTTCCTCATGCCATTTGTGACTGCAGGCAGAATTAGTGAAATACATGCCATATCAACAGACCCAAAAAATTACATGCAGTTCCGACAAGTTGGGTCAGTCTTACTCATAACAGCATCCTCTTTCATTGCCAAGAACCAGCTTCCATCCGCAGGTAACCACTTTCATCATGAAACCTCTTTCTGGTCTGGACAAATCAGCTGAAGGCCACTTACAAGACCCAGTACAGGCTTTGAAGTGGTACCTTAAAAGAACAGAGCCGTTGCATCAAGGGATATCATGCCTCTTTCTACCTTTCAAGACAGGACAGGAGGATAGCAACATAGACTATCTCATTCTGGATTAAGTGGGTTATTCATTTGGTATATAGAAAAATAACCCCAGCTCACATGAACTTAGTATGCATTTTGGCTCATTAGGCTAGAGCAATTACCACCAGCCCAGCAATCATCTGGAACTTTTCGCTAACTGACATCATTCAGGCTGTGTGATGGAGATCAGAGTCCATATTCTCTTTTATCTTCGAGATCTGTCATCCCAAAGGGCCCAATTCGATCTACTAGTACCTATATCCACAGCTCAGCAGGTCACCCCTCCAGGTCGATAGACAGCTTTTTAAGATGTGACTTCATGACTTCCATAGGATTTGCGAGGGAAAATTTGTTTCCTATTTGAAGTCGCGCCCCAACAGATGGAGTCCCCTCTAGTTTTGTTACCTAGAAACTGTCTCACATACCTTAGGGGACCAGAGATGGTTTCACTGAGAGGTTTTTAGTCTTTGCTGCCTATTCTTATACCTAAGGGAAGATCACTCTGCCTGAACGCCACATAGGTAGGCAGACAACTTTGAGCTCTCTTTAGCTAAAAAGTAGAATCTGGGAGGGCTTGATTTGTGAGGTAGTAGTTCTCCTAAGGTATTATGATTGGATAAGTATTCTCAAAGAAACATATTTTACTAGGAAAAATTTGTTTGTAATTTATTTTTTTGAAATGAGGATTTTAACTGCCATGTTTGCATTATTTTCTTTGTAAAACTAGTTTGAAACCATAAGTGAACCTGTAATGGTGGACATAACTGTGCCTATGAAATACCACTTCATTAAATTGTCTGTTTTCGTAAATAATTGGGCAAATAGATTAAGGAAAATGTATAATTCAATGAAAACAAAGTCTAAATATTATGTAATGGAAGATTTAGTCAAAAAATATTTAATCATGTATATCAGAAACGTATGGGACAGTGCTACATTGTGGAATTAAAAATTTACCTTGCAAGGTCAAGGTTGTTTTCTGAAATATTCATTTTTGTGAAAATACAAAAAAGATAGTGAAGCAAGTACTATTTTACAATGCATGTTGTTACTACCAGTACGTAGGCAAATAACAAAACCATAAATTTGCAGTTCTATCAATGGATTTCTGTAATGAAGCTAGAAGTGAGTTGTTACATTAAGAAAATCCTTCTTTCTAAAAATAGATGCACTCACTTGGCGCAATATGTGTTCTAGGTTGTGTTGATTTGGTTGGAAAGAAGGGTCTAGGTCAGTCATGTATCGACTTTAATGCTTCAGGGTGTTGTCTCTGAATAGCTACAGTAATGTTTTATCTGCAACAGTGAAATTATGACGAAAAGTATGGATTGAAGTCACTTATGTATTTGCTCCTGTATACATTTTACAGGGGTTGTTTCAGAGTGGATTATAATTCTTTTTGACTGCAATTTTATACAAAACTTTCTGAAAATAAAATAAACAAATTAAGTGATAATTTATAAAGCATTTTACTGACTTGCAATTACAAGACTCTAATCTTTTTACTACTATCAGTTCAAATTAATTAAAATGTAGTTTCTGCTGCATCTTTTAAAGTCATATGGCCAGAATACACTGCGTGTACCTCTGTCCAAACATACACATATCAATACAACTATGGATACATTGGGTATGAATATAATAATTTTGTACATGTACAAAATGTGTTGATAATAAACATATAAAACAGATTTTTGAACTTAAAAATGAAGTATTATTTAAAACTAATGTCAAATGCATACTGAGAAATAGAGGACATACTTAAAATTTAAATAAGAGAACACACACATACATGGCTACATTTTTACATTTAGCTTGGAATGTTATATGCATACTGTACTGCCTAGAATCATGAAACATGGCAACTGGATGCATCTTGATAAGTTTTACATTCCCTTTTGAAGAAAAAAAGGCTGTGACCTGTATTTCATGATTCAGCGACATTGTTGAAATTTTGTGTTTAGAGTTCATTTGTTTAGTGCTGTATATTTTCCAATTGTGAAATTTGATAATTGACTGCATATCTGTTACTACTATACTCATAAAACCAAAGAAGTTACAGTATAGCTCATGGTTTTTTTTTATTATTTCCACTTCACAGTGGATGACTTAATCCCACTCACTTTTGCTCTGTGATAATACTTTGCAGTAGAGCAAATCACCACCACTCCTCAGCAGACACACCAGTAACAACTCCACCATGGAGGGGGTGGTTGATTGCAGGGTTCCTGCATGGGTCTGGAGTTCTGGAAAAGGTCATAAATTTGAAAGTTGCTTTTCCAGGACTTGAAAATGTCGGGAAAAATTGAAAAATGACAAAAAAGTTCTTGAAAAAGTAATATACTTTCATTATTATGGAAACCGGTAAGGTGACTACTCTTTTGTGTTTGAGACAAATGAACATATATGTCAACGGATGCCCTAGGTCCCAACTTTGCTTTCTAATTGTTTTTCGACAAGCTGCCAGTTCTGACTCATTGTTTTATAAATATTTTTTATGTTGCCACTGCAATAACAAAAGTTAATTTGTTTTGGTCCTCCATAATTGGCCTTTCACTGCAACTTCAACAAAAGATGTACCCTGCATCAAAGCAAGCTGGCTACAATCTTCAATAAAGCACTTCACCCGGTTATCAAAGGAAGTCAGCACCAAACTTAAATAAAAGCAATGGAATCTAATCGATTGTTGTGTTTTATAAAGTGAATGGAACACATTTATTGTGCTGTGAAAGTTTCCTTTTTGCAAGAAAAAGTAACTTTTTGCTTATGATGGCTACCCATGGTGGTGTAAAACAAATTAAATTCCAATCTTTTGAAACTGGATATCTGGCTGTCAAATTAATTGAAGGTGAGACATCTTGCAAAGATGTTTTTTGAAAATTTTAGTTTGTTCACATGTTCTGATTTCCCTTGACTAGCCTCATCCCCTTGGTAGCCTCAGCAAGCTGATGAGTGTCTCAGGCTGACTAAAATCTAGGCCATTTTAAGTACAAGTACATGTGGCTTGTAAAAAACAAGTATACAACCTCTTGCTGGTGCAAAGTCTGTATATGAGGACTGTCATTTATATATTTTATGCTGTTTTATTACCAGATGTGACTGATACATGAAATTTCTAACAATGTGACCTATACCCGAATTCATGGATTTATGAGATACATCTACAGTACTTAATGCATTATGGATTGTACTACATAGATGCATTTGTCAATATACAAGTGTATTTCAGACTAGTTTTACCTTCATTTAACCAAAATTTACAGTGTTTATTTTCTCTCATTGTAAATCCTTCTTGCTGACGACTGGTCAACACTTATAAATTTAATTTGTATGCAAAATTTGATTTTCTTTCTCAAATTACTGTGACTGAGTAGATCAAGTATGTGACTTAGACACACAAATACACATGCTTGGCATTTGGACATAGGGTGAGTTTGCACCCACTGGTGGGAAAATGTTTGTTTTCCTCTATGATGCTTTAATGTCTAGTATGGTATTATATATCTTATCACTTACAAACATTGTGTATTTGCAGATTTAAATATTTAAGATTTAAATTCTGAAGATTGTTTGATTACAATAATAATAACACACACAATAGTGATTTAAATGCCATATTTTATGAGAGAGATTTGAATTTCATATTTTATGAGAGAGAGAGAAAGAGAGGAAATTTACAAAAAAACATTAAATGATCTATAAATGCTTCTGAACAGGTTTATCTCATTTTTCTGTATTATGTATATAATATGTAATAGGAAAATGAACAGAAAAAGAAACACAATAGACATAAGTTTCACCTGATGCTCAAGTTTACTTGTGTGTGTGTGTGTGTGTGTGTGTGTGTGTGTGTGTGTGTGTGTGTGCATAGATACAACAAATGGGTAAAATGTTGATCCCAGTGCAAATAGGTTTTGAGATTTTTGTGTTGATAGATTACTTATAATATCTGTAGGTTAATTGTACAAATTAGGAATTAATTTTGAGACAAGGTAGTTCTACAGAAAGGGGACCAAATGTCAAGTGTCTCATTGTTAATGAGAAAAGGTCAAATTACATCTTTGGAAATAGGAGCAAGACCATTATCCTTTTTAAACAATTATCTTATCTCACCTCATTAACAAATAACTTTTACTTGGAGATCTGACTGATGCAAGGAAAGCAAGACAATAAACAGAGAAATGCAAAAATTGGATCCTAGTTCTGTTGATTAGCTCAAAGTTTTTTTTCACTGATTTTTCTTTTACAAGAATCAACAATACTCAGTGGTTGTACATTATGATTCACTTACCTACTTTGATAATTAATACAAAATAGTACAGTTTAAATTAAAATAAAGATATGAAATCTTAATAAATCTTTTTTTTTTTAAGTATTAATTTTTGTTTTAGCATGTTCATGCAGTAATTACCGGAACTATGAGTTCACAAGTTTTAATTACCCTTCTATAATGCAGTAATTGGATGTTGGAAGAAAACTTCTATATTATGTTAATAAGAACTCAAGCATGGGGTAGCCATTGGAACTTATGCAATTTTGCCTCACTTCCGTCAGATATGACTGTAATTTTGTTATTAATTTGTTCGAAGTTTATCACATCCGCTGGGAGTACATAACACTGACTTGCATATGATCATTAAAAGAAGGTATATTACACAAAAAGCAACAGAAATAAGGACATGAATTTATCAGTAGGTTCCTATATTGTAGTATTGAAAACAAAACTTAGATTCATTCTGCATAATGAAGTATTAATACAGTTTGAAGGCAATTTCATTATGTTAATATGGTCAAAATTTTTATTTGGCATTATGTATCATACGTTATATTCGTTTAATTTGGAAATTATTTATAATTAACTGATGATCATGTTTTTGTCAAGATGTAAACAAATTGCACCTGAAAGAGATAATGATGTAGATAAATCGGTGCCTCTGAGGCCCTGTCTGTCTGTCTCTCTTTGAACCTGTTTAGAGCATGCTTGCAGAGGTCATAAACAGTAAACCATGTGCATTATATCGAGACATGTTCACTCCATTGTGGTCACTGGATACAAGAAAAATGGCATGCAAAGTTACTGTCTGTAGGATGATCTTCAATCACTGCTGAGAAATTTGATGTCATTAAAACATTGTCAGTTATAATTTATACGGCTGTGAAAAAATGGAATGGACAATGATAGATACAGCCAGATGTTTGTGCCCTGATTTTATTGACAAGGTCGTTTTTATTTTAAACAACATTGGTATATGATTTACCACACGGATTCCATAATATGCATGTTATATTTATATGAAAATATTCAGTATTTAAAAATTAGTTACGCAGTTCATACTTTATATATAGTTACTTCTCACATCAGTGTGATCCTCTCTAGGAAGGCCACCCCTCTTATAAGGACATGTTCCTGCTGCAGGAGAGGTTGCCTTATAAGAGAGGAATTACTGTCAGTTTTTTTCCGTTTTTTTTTTTCCAAAAAAGTTCTTACTATCCCTACTGGGTTTTTTAAAATAATTTTTATGTTGAAATTGATTGCATGCTATGAATGGCCATAGCAAAGTGAATTCAGATATGGTCTCAGTGATATGGAGTTGTGTGTTTAAGAAGAGAAAGGCAACCTGGACTAAAAAGAGACCATATGTAAGACCTTGCTTTTGTACAAGTTAATGAAGGTAGGTCAAGTAAATGTTTTATTTTCTCAATAATTTAAACAAATGTCCTTCTATTTTTCTGTATAAAAAAATACATCATTTTTTTGTCCTGCTTTTTGCCTACTTTAAAAAAAAAAGCAGCCCTACTTCATCTCTACTTTTTACAAAGGGTTGCTGGAAAAAACTGTTCAGTAAAAGTTCTGATGTAAGGATGAAAGATTTTAATTGGAAAAGGAACTAATATCACTTTAGTCTGAAGTTATTTTCGGCATGATCAAGTCTACAGTGACTACAGCACACTAGTACAAGTAGAGGTGAGCTGTATATATGTTGATTATACTCTGGTTTTATCATAGATGAGGTGACAAAATCAGCCATTGTTCACAAAATTTATCAAGTTTGTATTATTACCTTTGTTCCATTTTCTTGGCATGTTGAAATTTATCCTTTATATATTATTCCAAAGTAATAGTCATTATTATCTAACTCTCGTAGGCGTTTGAACAGTTAATAATACAACTTAGATATTTGAAAACAATGCATTTATTAAAATATGACTTAATAAAAAAATAAAATTAAAATACAAATGTATGTTACACTTGTATGCAGCAGTGTTTGATTTGACTTTTTTTTCCCTTGTTTTCTTTTTTGTTGTAGGATATTGCTGTTCAGTTACCAGATGTTCATGGTAAAGAACTAGAAGAGGTCAAGTATTCAGGTAATGAAGTGCATCTGTCTTGAGGACAAACACTTTGAATTCCATTTGTTAAGAAATTTCAGTTTTAGAGCCTTATGCCAGCGTATGTATGTAAATTGCAGATCAATACACAATAAATATCAGTATCTTAGTATGAGTTAATTTTATTGGATTTAGTAAATGTCACAAATTCAGAGCAGAACTTTAATGAATTTAGTAATAATGGCAAATTCAGGACAAAACTTTAATGAATTTAGTAAAATTTGGCCAATTCAGGACAAAATTTTAATGAATTTAGTAAATGTGGCAAATCGGGACAAAGTTTTTGATGTTTGAAGATGATCCATGTTAGCTTTTGTGTGATAAATAATTCTTTAAAAAATTTGCCAAAGTTATGTGGTCACAATATTTGTATTTATTCTAAAATCTTTGGAGGGCCCCGAGTGACTGAGTGGTCTAAAGCGCTCACCATTGTGGATCATTGCCATCTCACCTCCGTCTGTGTGGGTTTGAGTCTTGGGCTCGGACAATGTGGTTATGTGAGAAAGCTTGCCTGTAGCTTCTTGTGGGTTGGTGGTTCTTTCCGGGGGTTTTTTCTGGGGTTCTTCCTCGACCATTTATACTAGCCGACATGTATATCCTATCTTGTGCTGAAAAAATGGTGTTAAACCCTATAATAACAGCAACAGCAACTAAAATCTTTGCAACAAAAAGTGGACTTAGTCTACACAGTGCACCCAATTTTGAATTGATGCACCCAAAAATTCAGTGGTGAAGAACTTTGTGCAGTTAACAAAAACTGCAGACAGAAATTAAACATTATGCATTTAAACAGTGAATAGAAGGAAAAAGTTATAGAGTAGTTTTACTTTGGTTTGAATCATACAGTTGCTTCATTAAGGATCACAAGATATATTTCACACCAAAAGGAGCATTTTCATGAGGAACAAATGCATAGCTTTTAACATTAAACATGTTCACTGATTGAAGCCTAGAGCAACTAATAGTTGAGGATTCATAAATACTGAATGATCATCAGAAAGTTACTTTTGCTTTTTTGAAACCTTTCAGTTCTGGAAATGTAGTAATTGTAAACAAGTGTTATTTGTGTTAACAAAAGTTGCTCCCATGTCGCCATCAAAAACAAATCGGAAGGTGAGAGTGAGTTTCATGAACTGGTGGTGCAAAGATGTCAACTCTGTAGTGTTGTGATGCTAAATAAGAGTGAGAACCAAGTTAGTGAAAATGGAGTATAATTTCTTCCAGTAAGACAGAGTATTAGTTTTTAGTTTTATTAAAAGTCATATTGCACATAGTAGCTTTATGTGATCCAGCAAGAATGTAAAATTAAGTGAAGCCTTAGTTATGCACAGTTTTTATACGACAGGTTTGTGCTGCAACTTGTAAAATTTCAGTTGCTTTGTTAGTATTTCTGGAATTAGTTCACATATTACATCTTTGATTTCTGTCATCACCAAAGTCAATATAGAACGTCTGAAGAGAGTTGATCCCCATTTACCATAATTAACATTTGGATTATGTATGTTTTGTACAGCTGTCCACCTTTTATGAAAAAAGAATTTCTATGGATAAGTCAAAGTGACAACCTTGTCACAGTAAATATAGCTGTCTAAATAAAGAAATGGTGACCATCAAAGAAGCTTTTTCTAAACATGTGTCATATTTTTATTTCTTTTAGGTGCAGCAGCCTGTAGAAACATTGTGCAACAGGTTAGAGTCAAACTGAGAAAGTGCAGGAAATCTGCAGACATCAGTATAGCCAGTAAGTATTCAGATGGAGGTAAGATAAATGTCCTTTACAAGTTAAATCTAGACTGCAATAGTTTCATTATTTATCTTGTGCTCATTAAGAGAGACATAGATCACTATAGACTTTGCCCATAGGTCATAGTTGCACTCAGATTGCTAATGGCACACTGAAATTTATTGGAGGGAAGGACTGACTGGCTGTTGGATTTGTTTTGTGGCTAGTGGGCTGTTTCAAAACATATTAACCTAACATGTATGTTATTATAAATAATATTATGTTGTTATGTGTGTTTAGTTTGTCTCTTCATTATTTAGGAGAGAGGACATGAACTAGACAGGATTTGCTGTAGAGAAAATGACACAGAGGGTCTTTCCTACGTTGGCAGGTATTCTTCCCAGTGTTCAAGTCAGATTTTTAACCATTTTTCATGTTAGGCTAGTGAGTACAGCTGAGAGATTGTTTGCTGCAAATCACACACATTTTCAACTCCCTCATGTGGATTTCACATAAAGTTATTCTCCAAGTAATAAACAGTGACTGTATCTCTCCTTTGAATAAATTCCCTGATCACATTAACACTGAGAAAGAAGCTCCACTTCCTCTCATAATTCAGCGATCCTGAAAATATGAAAAAATTTAGTCTTTCCTGAATACAGGGTTCACATGGTAATTAAAGGTCACTGAATGTCACTGGGAAATGATCACCTCATTTCAAGGCCTTGAAAGTCATTGATTTTTCACGTAGGTAATTCAAAGACCTTGAATTTGAGAGATTTTGCTTAAAATAAATTATGATGGAAAATTTTGCTTTAGAGTCATTTATTTAATGTGTGAGGATTGGACGTGCAGTTTGAAATTTCCATCATCTGCTGACTTATTCTGCTATTGTCAGAATTCACAGGAAGTATTCAGATATTGTGCATAGCATCCCTTTTTGATGATGTAATTAATGCTTGTGGACTCTTTTACTTCACCACATGTTTCTGCTAAGTAAGGATGGTTTATTAGCAACAGAGTCTTGTAAACAAGCAGTTATCTTAAAATGCATGGAAATTGCACATTCAGCAATGGTTATCTGCAAGACAAAGACTTCATTAAGTGGCTGAGAAAAGATGCAGGTAAAAGAACTAGACTTACACCTGGAAGAGAAAGTACAGCTGGGAGAGAGCAATGTTTGGTGCCTTTACAGTGACTTTTATTATAATTTGGATTTAGGGCCCTGGGTGGCTAAATGGTCTAAAGCGCTTGCATTTACCAATCACTGCGATGGCTTCCCATGGGTCAGTAGTTTTTACTGGTGTTTTCCTGGATTCTTCCTCCGCTAGTTATACTGGCTGCCATGTATAGTCCATCTTGTGTTGAAAATTGGCATTAAACCCCAAAAAACAAGTTTGTCTCCCACATGAACATTCCTTGAAGATCATATCTGAAATCTCTTACATTGGTGCTGAAAGTCAGATTTCATTCCAGGAATTTGTGGATCTTCACAATGCAAGAATGGAGCTTCTCATTTAGAGCTATTTGTTCATGGAATCTCTGAAGATGATCCTTCTGTCAAAATTTTGCCCACTGGACACAGTGATTCATGATTACATGAGAGCCTAATCTAAGTAAATGGGAGAATCGCTCTTGACTTATACCAGGCATCCTCACTTCAGGATCAGCCAGTGGAAGTCACAGTTTACATGGATGTCCACATGACTGGCATGGGTGTCCAGTTTCTGCCCTCCTTTAAAGATGTGAGTGGAGCTGGGTCCCATCAAGAGTGCTGCATGCACATCAGCCTCCTGCAGATGATAGCCACAGTGAATGCTGTTTGATTATGGCAGGAGACACTAACTGGAATGAATATTTTTATTCTTTACAAGTACTTGACTTTCATTAGTTATCTCCAAAAGCAAAGGTAAATAAAGTGTCAGAACCCTAGCAATATTGTTTGGTATTTTCTTCTTAAAATATGTTACATGATCATAATACCTTAGGAGAAAACTACTACTACCTTGCAAATGCAGCCCTACCAGGCTAAAACTCATTAGCTAAAAAGCTTAAAGTTATCTGCCAACTTAGCTGGCAGTTCAGTAGAGTGGTATCCCCTTGATATAGGGATCAGCATCAAATCCCATGAATGCTTAAGTTAATATTTTCCACTTATGCATAGTAGCAGTCTCTCTTTAGAGGCCTTACAATTCACATAAAATTTGGAAGTTTTTGACCTTAAAGCATGTTGGAGGAGCGTTCTCTTCAAAGGGAAATATGTTCCATCTATACATGTAAAACTTTTCTTTTCTTTCTTTCTTGACGATGTTTCAGACTTTTCAGTATCATCACTTTGCTATCCTCACACACTTAGATGCCTTTGGTATGTACCTGCATGGCTTGTTATTGTGTCCCCTGATATTGCTATAGCTGTATTTAAATATGTGCAGGTCTAGTATGCAATGTAGAATACTCATATAATATTGATGTATAGTTTCCACTACTGTTCGATACATACAGATAAATTTTCTCTAATAACGTAGTGTTACTGTTCACTTTGTAGTTACATATGTAACACTTTACTGGTTTTACTTGTATAGGCTGTCATTTTGCCTTTTCTACAGGTAACATTGTCTTAAAATTAATATATAGCGTTCACTTCATAAGTATCAATAGTGGTGCTTCAGTTCATTTTTATGTGGATGTATTGTGTGTACTATAGAAAACTCAGTTATATTGCTGTATAGTTTCAGCACAGTCTGATACATACAGATAAGTTTTCTTTACATAATTTAATTATAGTGTCCACTTCATAGTTACTGTAAGGAACTCTTTGGTGATTTTACTTGCACAGGCAGACAGTTGGCTTTTTCCTACATGTAACTTTTATTAGAATTAGTATTATAGCATCCATTTCTTAAGTATTAAAAGTAATGCTCCAATAATGTACCTCTCTTGGCAGCCACATGCTCCCTTTTACAGGTAATTGTCAAAGTGTGTAGCTCTGCACATGCACTCTGAATTCATAAAGCAGGCTGTGTGTCACACTACACCTGTATAAATTGTCTGCTCTATTTTGTCTTACAGTTTTAGACCATAGGCAAGACCAAGTGTAAACACTGGAAACAATGGAAACATGGGACTGACAAGCACTCTACATGACCTTTGTGTAGCTTGCTCTGGTGCCAATCAATGAATACATATCAGAATTGCAAATTGTGGACAGAAAGCCAATATGGTGTAGTACTGGGGTCTTTAAGCGGAAGGTGCAGAAGCACACCTTGAGGGACAAAGGCATTATCAGTTTGCACAGTGACATAACAGTGTGGAATGACTAGCCTCCTCATCAGTATCTCACTCCACATGGTTTATGAACTACAGAGTGGTTTAAGCTATCATGGTTAGTGACAGCTTTGACTCATCTGTCACTGTCGGATCATGATAAACCTTTTAGGAGGCTATTTACCACATAGGCTCAACACCTGATTGCCTTATCACCAGCCATTGAGCAAGATGTACAGACCAGCTGTGTGGATCAAATATCCTGTATCTAGTCTCAACTATGATGGCCATATTCTGCAATATCTGGACTCTGCCTTATAGCTGTGATTGCAACTGGTCAGTACCACAGCCAGTCATTCATTGCCATTCACCAGATGAACAATCTTTGTCCAGTTTGCCAAAACTGTGTAATACAGGCACTCTTGTGGATCAGTCTAACCCACATAGTACCACAATGCACTCACAGACCTGCCAACCCTCATGATTTTGGCGTGAATTTCACAACTCACGATAGCGATTCACTGATTCATGTTGCATGCAAAAAAATCATGAATTCTCCAATTCTCAGATGCATAAATTAGGAATAAAATAACTTTTATCCTGTTAAGTGCTACTCAACACAGCAGCAGTGGTCACTGATGCCAATAACGGCCCTGTATTGCTAGTCGTGATGTTAGTAAAACTATATATTGTTACGTGTAGGCTCATATAAAAGAAACAAAAGAAAAGAGTGAAGTCAACAAGCTTTGTAAATTTAACAAAATTTATTTCACTAGAAAACAAGGTAAAAATATGAAATAAGACTTACGGTTTGTGAATATAATCCAAAAATTAATCCTAGAATTCAAAAATATAAATTCTATCACTAAAAGTTCTACTTGAATCCAAGAACAAATCTCTATGAAATTCCAATATGGAAGGTGATGACGTCCTCTATAACCAGTTTGTGTTGATGTGTCAGTAGTTCCTTGTTGAGTCACCAAGAATATAAATCTGGCTTTTGAATTCCGAATAATTTAGTGAATGTCTTTGTCTAAGAATTTTGTTGAAGAAGAGTATTTTCCAAGGTGAATAAATTATTTTAAATACGAAAATCAACTCAAATGGCAACAACAAGACAAATACCTTGAGCCCGAAGGTATATTTACGACTGAACAAATCCACTAGAAAATATCTGTTTTAACCCGCATTTTAGATCACATAGTGGCTCACATGGTCACTTAACTTGAACAGCGCAGTAAAAAAAATGCCAAATTGCACGTAGACCAGAGTAGCCCTATCTAAGAATCAGATTCCCACACTGGAAATAAATTTAAAAATAAAATGTTGTTTATTCAGACTAACACGTGGGCTGAACATGACCTTGGTAATAACCAATCATTTTCACTCAATGTTTACAAAATCAGAACCAAGGTCAAGAACTAGGTTAGCTAAAAATAAAAATGTAGCAATCGAACTGTGTTGTTATCAGGTCAAATCAGAAAACTGAACCTTCCGAAAAGAAGTCAAATCCAGTGAATAAAGTCATCATTACAATAACGTAATGAAATAAAAATAAAATAAAAGAGAATTTAAAACTAACACACAAGCAATTAAATTACATATACATAACACTTCCCCCAATAAAGAAAAAGAAAGATTTATGTAATAAAGCTTTCTTTTTACCATATGTAAATTATACATGAGGTGAAACAAAATTACATAAGAAGAACTCTTATGAATTATATATAGTGTACATGAAATAATATTTCTATACACAGGAAAGTGCATCTGCAATTAAATTATCTTTTCCCTTGATGTGCCTGATGTCAAGATTATATTCTTGTAAAAACAAACTCCACCTTAATAATCTTTGATTTTTATTTTTCATCTTGTTGATGAAAGTAAGGGGGTTGTGATCACTAAGGTCTCACTGGACAGTTTATCTGGTGAATTTTCATCCGACAATGACCTATTGCAGAAAAAGAGAATAATTTTACACTGAAGATAAAAATAAAAACAAACTAATGATTTTTGTAGAAAGCATGCATGTGAGATTTTGACTGCAGCAATCAGGTTAATTTCTTACACAACTGGTGGCTTTTATACTGAACCAACACTGCCACCATCCCCTCTTTTTTACATTCATTTTTGACAGCAAAGAGCTGTTTTGCCTATTTTCCTGTGACAAGGCGGCTAAAAGAATCAGTATGTGCCTTATGCATGAATAAAGTTCACTAGTACTATAACAAATTAGCATACTATTCATCACCCCTCAACCATCTTGAGTTTTAGATATTTACCTCTGTAGCAGACATACATAAATACATAAGCCAAGTCGGCTGTTCATTTGCAGCGCAAGTTAAGCATTTGATCTCCAGTGCTAGTCTAACTGTGACAGGCAGTCACCAAACAAGCCAACCCATTTTCAAGCTTGACTCAAAGTAAATCTAAACCACATTACAGATTTAGCTTCTGTGTGAATTTATAAATGCTAGGCTTATGATAA
This sequence comes from Megalonaias nervosa, assembly GCA_016617855.1. Lineage (NCBI taxonomy): Eukaryota > Metazoa > Mollusca > Bivalvia > Unionida > Unionidae > Megalonaias > Megalonaias nervosa. Next base: position 86,605 of record JAECUM010008205.1, on the reverse strand, counting down.
TTAGGTTCATGCCTTCTACCTTAAAAGTTAGGGAGGTGTCAAAATACGAAACTATCCAGTGAGACCTAAACACAACAACCGGAGAAGGAGCTGAACTAATGTAAACTTCAAAATGCTGTAATGCCAATATTAAAGCCAAACATTCATTCTCGATTGTTGATAATTTCTTTGGTGCTTATTCAGTTTCTTAGAGAAATAGCACACTGGATGATCAACACCATTTCTATCTTGAATCAATACTGCTCCAACCCCAACATCACTTGCATCCACAGATAATTTAAAAGATTGATTGAAATTTGGAGCTGTAAGAACTGGTGCACTTTTAAATATGGCTTTTAACTTATCAAAAGCCTCCTGACATTTTTCAGTCCAAAGAAACTTGTTTTTCTTGCTCAACAAGTTTGTCAGGGGTTCAGCAATATTAGAAAAATTGGAACAAAATTTCCGATAGTATCCAGTTATACCAAAAAATCGCATCAGTTGCTTTTCACTGACAGGCACAGGGAATTCAGAGATAGCCTTGACCTTAGCATCTATAGGTTTAACTTGTCCATGTCCCACAATATGTCCTAGAAAAGTTATACAAGCACGGCAAAACTCACTTTTAGATAAATTGATTGACAAACTTGCATCAGTGACTCTGTCAAAGAATTTCCAAATTGTTGCTAGATGTTCTTTCCAGGTGTCATAGATGATGACATCATCGATGTAAACATCACAATTATCTAGACCAGAGGTAATCATATTCATCAAACATTGAAAAGTACTTGGAGAAACCTTCAACCCGAACGGCATTACTTTATATTGATAGAGTCCATCTGGAGACAAATGCCAAAATTTCCTTTGCTCTGTCCATTAGTGGAATTTGCCAAAATCCTTTCAGAGGGTCAAATTTGGTGACATGCTTGGCATTTCTAATTTTATCAATACAGTCATCGATTCTTGGTAATGGAAATTAATCTGTTTTTGTCACACTGTTCACCTTCCTATAATCTGTGCACATACGGAAAGTTTTCTCTGGATTCGGAACAAGTATACATGGTGAACTCCAATCACTTTTACTGGGCTCTATGAAATCATTCTCCAGCAAATACTGAATTTCCTTTTTCAAGTATTCCTGTTTGAGAGGGTTCATCTTGTATGGGTGTTGTTTCACAGGTTTAGAATTCACAATTTCAGCGTCATGAAATCGTAGGAACATCTGGAAATAAGTGCTCATATTCAGATAATAGCTGTTTAAGTTCATTCTTTTCCTGTTGTTGCAAATGTAAAAGTTTCTGGTCCAGATTTTTCATAATTTCCGAATTCTGAAAATTTTTCGCTCCAAAATCAATAGTGTCCGATTGAATTTCTTCACTTAAATCGTTAATAAGTGGGACAGGTACAACTAAATTAATTGCATTATTTACTTGGCTATCTATTTCAATATACTAGTACTCCTATAATTTATTTAGATCAGAGTACTATTATTATAATTTAACTCATTCATTTTCTTCTTAACTTTGTAAGGGCCGTAAAATCTAATTTGAAGAAAATTTTGAAGAATGAACAAGAGAGAATGAACTCTATTACAAGACTCAAAATTTCTCTCAATTAAAGTTCTGTGAAACCATAATTTCACTTTTGACTTGAATTGCTGAGTGCCAAATTCAAGCATAACAAGCTGGAAAATTCCAGACATAAAATTTGAGCCTTGACCAGATTGAACAGATTTGGGAAGGCCAAATTGAGTTAAAAAAACATTATCAAAGCTTTTGCTATAGTTTTGGTTTTAATATTTCTCAAAGGAATTGCCTCTGGGAATCTTGTTGACGCACACATAATGGTCAACAAATATTGGTTACCTGACTTGGTCTTAGGTAAGGGACCAACACAATCTACCATAATTCTGCTAAATGGTTCGTCAAATGCAGGAATAGGTTGCAGATGAGCCTTAGGTATCGTCTGATTGGGTTTTCCTACCATTTGACAAGTATGACAAGATCTACAAAATTTACAAACATCACTTTTGATTTTTGGCCAATAAAAGTGAGTCAAGATCTTGTGATAAGTTTATTTATCCCTAAATGACCAGCCAGAGGAGTTTCATGGGCCAAACTAAGTATTTCCTGTCTGTAAGATTTTGGAACTACAATCTGATAGTTCACTGGCCACTCGTCACCAGCAGGTACCTCAGGAGGTCTCCATTTTCTCATAAGAATTCCATTTTTAATGAAATAACAGACAGGTACTATAGTGGCTTCAGTTTCACTAATGGCCCTCTGAAACAAACAGGAGATCTCAGGGTCTTTTTCCTGTTCAACGACAAGTGATTGTCATTTAACACCCAGATTAGATAAAAGAGAATGAGTATTTAAAAGAGGATCACTGTGATCAATACCTTTTGATTGATCCAAATAAGGAGTGAAAGTGACCTCATCAAAAGCCTGACCAATACATGTGTCAGCTAAAGGAATACTTTTCTTATCAAAATCATTCTCAAGAGCTTTCTTTGCCGTACCTCTGGTAACTGCACAAGCTGGATATAAATCAGGGAATTCTTTTTCAGTAGGATCAATTTTCTGATCCAAAGAAGGCTTGTCAGTTACAAGTGGATTAACCACAACCTTGTCCCCAGCTAGGTCATTGCCTAGTAAAAAATGAATGCCCTCAATGGATAAAGAAGACACCATTCCGACTGTCACAGGTCCTGAAACGAAGTCTGATGACAAATTTACAGAATGGAGGGAAACATTAACAAATCCACACTCTACTCCCAGAATGAGAACACTCTAATTAGAACAAGACTTCTCAGATAAAGGCAAAGTACCTGATAATAAAAGACTCTGAGAAGCTCCTGTATTCCTTAAAATTTTAATAGGGATAGGATTGACCAAATCACCCAAGAGTGATATAGAACCCTTCGACATGAATGGTTCATAATTTTCTATAATAAAATCAGCTTGGGGTTTATTAGACCCAACAAATGTATTGCTTTCAATATATGACCATGACCTTGACCTCTTAGAAATAAGAGCATTTGGGATAGGTCTATCTTGATTCTGATGCTTATATTTCAATCTGAAGCAATCAGAAATAACGTGTCCTTTCTTTTTGCAATAGGCACACATAGTAAGAGACAAGGATTTTGAATCAAGTTTATCAGAAGCTTGATTTTTAAAAGTTGTGCCAGATTGAGTTTTAGAAGGAGTCGTATATTCTGAAATACCTTTTTACCAGTAGACAGCTGAGTGAAAGACTTGGTTACAACAGAAACTTTATGAGTTAAGAAATACTCATCAGCGGCAAGAGCAGCATTTTCCAACGTTTCAATCTTATGCTCTTCAAGATAAGTCTTAATGTCACTAAGGACACAGTTCTTGAACTCTTCAAGTGAAACAAGTTGTTCTAGACTGTCATAATCATGTTCAACTTTCTTGGCTAAGCACCATCTATCAAATAACTGCTCTTTTTCTCTTGCAAATTTTCAACATAAGTTTGTCCAGCTTCTTTTTTATAGTTCCTGAATTTTTGCCGATAAGCCTCAGGAATTAATTCATAACCCCTTAAGATGCATTCCTTAACCAAATCATAGTCAGAACTTTGCTGTACTGACAGGGATGCAAAGATATTTCTGGCTTTGCCATAAAGTACACACTGCAGTAATTGAGTCCAATGCTCCCTTGGTCATTTCAAATTTTCGGCAACTTTTTCAAAATAAGGAAAATATTTGTCTTCTTTTTCACTAAAGGGGGTACTAGCCTAAAATTCCTTGTAATATCAAAACCTGAATTTGTATGTGAAGTGGAAATGTGCTTTTCACTTGCCAGCTCCATTTCTTTCATTCTAATTTGAAATTCCTTTTCATCCTTCTCTTTTTGCATTTGTCTCTCTCTCTCCCTCTCTTCTAATTGCATTTGTTCTTGCTGTAACTCCAATTTCATTTGTTTATCTTTCTCTCTCCTCTCTCTCTCTCTCTCTCTCTCCTCTTTTTCAAATTGCAACTGCAATTGTTTCTCTTTTTTCTGTAAATGCATTTGTTCTTTTTCTTTCTCCAATTGTAACTGCATTTGTTCTTTCTGTAAATGCATTTGTTCTTTATCTTTTTCCAATTGCAGCTGCATTTATTTCTCTCTCTCCTCTTTTTCAAATTGCAACTGCATTTGTTTTTACTCTTTATCTTTCTGAAGCTCCAGCTTCCTTAACTCTAATTCCATCTTGTATTTTAATTTCAATTCCTTTACTTTTATATCAGAGTCTGATGCAGACTTACTGATCGAACCCAAAACACTTTTATCGAAAACATTCTTGTCTACCAAATCCTGGATCAAAATGTTTTTAATTTCTTGCTTTGTTAAGGAAGATTTTGCCTCAGAAAGATTATATTTTCTGGCAAGTTCAAGCAACTCATCTTTTTTCAAACTATCCAACTGCTCCTGAGTAGGACTAGAAAGAAAAGTCTCCACTTTTGATGACATTGTGAATAAAAGCCTGTTGATTCCACTAAATTTCAAATAAAATATGAAATAGTACTTGGGATTTAAAAACTTCTAAAAACTAAGGGAATTTAAATTTCAAAAACAATTTTTAAAAAAATATTTTAGCCAAAATTCATATATCCCTAGGACGAGAACCCCAATTTTCCTTTGTTATGTGTAGGATTGTACAAAACTAACAAAAGAAAAGAGTGAAGTCAACAAGCTTTGTAAATTTAACAAAATAATTTATTTGCCTAGAAAACAAGGTAAAAATATGAAATAAGACTTACGGTTTGTGAATATAATCCAAAAATTATTTCTAGAATTCAAAATATAAATTCTATCACTAAAAGTTCTAATTGAATCCAAGAATGAATCTCTATGAAGTTCCAATATGGAAGGCGATGACGTCCTCTATAACCAGTTTGTGTTGACGTGTCAACAGTTCCTTGTTGAGTCACCAAGAATATAATTCCGGCTTTTGAATTCCGAATAATTTAGTGAATATCTTTGTCCAAGAATTTTGTTGAAGAAGAGTATTTTCCAAGGTGAATAAATTATTTTCAATACGAAAATCAACTCAAATGGCAACAACAAGACAAATACCTTGAGCCCACTAGAAAATGTCTGTTTTAACCTGTGATTTTAGATCACATGATGGCTCACATGGTCACTTAACTTGAACAGCGCAGTAAAAAAAATGCCAAATTGCACATAGGTTAGAATAGCGCTATCTAAGAATCAGATTCCCACACTGGAAATAAATTTAAAAATAAAACGTTTATTCAGACCAACATGTGGGCTGAACATGACCTGGGTAATGACCAATCATTTTCACTCAATGTTTACAAAATCGGAACCAAGGTCAAGAACTAGGTTAGCTAAAAATAAAAATGTAGCAGTCGAACTGTGTTGTTATCAGGTCAAAACAGAAAACTGAACCTTCTGAAAAAAAGTCAAATCCAGTGAATAAAGTTATCATTACAATAACGTAATGAAATAAAAATAAAATAAAAGAGAATTTAAAAATAACATACAAACAATTAAATTACATATACATAACAATATAATTGTCACAGCTTGCCCTGTGGCAAGCATTGTAAAGTATATAATCTATATTTAAAACAGAAGTTTTACAAATACTTGTGAAGAAACTGGGGCACAGCTGGGTTTTTTTTAGATGACATATGTACATGCACATAGCAACTGTAACTTATTTTAAACAAACACTAAATGAAGACAGATTTTTCAAGTGTAGGAATTTTTGAGAAATTGAAAGATTAGCATATATTGTAATTTGGTTGAGTTCATATTTTTCTGCGCATGTGCTGACACCACATACTGTTAACCATTCAACATTTCATCTTCTGTATTAATATCATTTCGTAATCGAGCTACACTACAGTTAAAATGTTTTCACCTCCGAGGAAAAAGATATGTATTCCACAAATAGAGTAGTATAGATTGGAGTACACCAAAAATTGGCCATCAAACGTCGATGTACATTATGCTTTTCACAAAGTAGTGAGTCGCGAATTTTAGAATTGGAAATGTGCACAGGGGCTCTTATTGTTGCTTACAGTTTACCTGTCATACGTATACTATATAATAATATTAGTATCTTTGCTAATAATTTGCCTGTCATACATGTACTATATAATAACATTATTATTGGGTATGTGGCAGAATGATGTGAAAAAGCCCACTGCTAGCAAAAAGCATATTGATATTGGGAAAATTATGACCACCCCAACTGATTTCAGCTCTGGAGTACTTTAAGCCACCTACTCAAGTCCTCCAAGCTACCATTGTTGAAGCATTGTTTGTGAGTTTTCTTGTTGAACATGACCTGCCTTTCTCAGTTGAGATCAGCAACAGTGACAGTGAAAGAGTATTTCCTATGGTGTGGAAAAATACGACAAACTTTAGTGCATCCTTTGGTGCTGAAATTTTGCAACAATTTTAATCACCAAGATTAACCAGCAGGCAAGAAGCCAGAACTGTTTTGAAAACAAATTTACCATAGCCCAGTTGAGGACGTTAAAGTCTGCCACAGCATCATATCATGACAAATAGCATCAAGTTTGTGCATATCAGTGTATTTGGCTGCAAATAAATTTGTACACGTAATCAGTGTAATAATGTTTTATTTTTATTTTGGGATTTTCGTATAATGCATACTGACCATCAAAGTGGATGGAGCTAGTGTCATGGTATAATTTTTCGCTAATTGTGTCCAAAATTCACTCATTTTTATCCCTCTTTTCATTAATTGCCAGTCTGGAGGGTTAGCAGCTCTGAACTTATTGCAGATAATGCCCAGCTTAGTTCCTCAGTATCCAGGGACTGTCGCTTCACTTTGTTCTCAAGCCATTGCCACTGAAAAGGAGCCTTTACTTAGCAACTGTTTGGAAGTTACCTTATCTCACCACCACAGTTGTCATGCATTGTAAGCCTTTATCAATTTATCAAGTAAATTGGAGCAAGATTGAGATTAAAGCAAGCTTATGCAGATATTATCTCACACAGCAGTATGAACTGGTTTTGTGGATCAAATATCCCCTAACCCATCTCAGCACAAATAATGACACAGTGTCATGCAAGGTTAAATGGCACTCTTCCATCAAAAGCAGACTCTGCCATTTGTCTCAGATCGCAACAGATCACTACCACACAGTTTTAAGCCAAAAGATGGAAAGTCTTTGTGCAGTTTACCTACTCCACAGCACAAGGCACATTCATGGATCAGTCTCAGGTCACTCAATGCACCTTGTACCCAGTTTTGTGCCTTAGTACACACAGGATATGGAGTCACTGCATTCTCGTGCCTTTATCACTCAAAGGGAATATCCACTTAGTGATCAACTCTCAAATCAGGACATTCTGCATGCATGGTGGATGCTCCTTTAAACAGTCTTTTCAAATTTCTTCTCAGACCGCACAAGCAGCATCAGTGTTGCCATGTTCACCTAGACACAACAAAGTATGTTCACAAGCTCCATTGTCTATAATAGATCTCACGGACAAGAGAAGACTGCCTACTGAGCATTAGTCAAGGAAGTCTTTCACTTGTTGCCACTCTCCTCCTCATTCTCCATCAATATTTTGGTCCAAAGTCCCAGCATTTGTTTACATGCTAATCAACAAAGACCAACCAGCATTGATCATTTATCGTTGTCGAGTTGATTGGCAGACTTGGAGAGCATTACACGCACATAGCAGCCATGGTTATAGTAAACCGTCATCAGTGAACAAGTCAGATGCCATCTTGCACTGTGCAAAAGGGACCAGTTTTGTAAAGTACATAGCCTATAACCCGCTATTGACATAAAGAATTTGATAAAGTTCAGGAGGATACTTTAGTCCTGTTACATCATTATCGGACTTTGCTATCTAAATCTGACTGCATGAGGTCAATAATGAAGCTGATCCTGCCTATTATGTTGAATTATTGGCCTGCTTATGTTGATTGGATTAATGGATGCTGTCCTGACTCAGTGCACTGGCACTCTTAAGGCTTAGTCTACCCATAGTGCCACAGTGCACACAGCTTGCTCCATTTGTGCCACAGTATCCACTTAATATGGGTGCCTCTTGAGGGGATACAGTTCTGAAGATCCATTACAACTTAAAATTCACGGTTCTTGAGAATCATTCTTGATTAAAGCACAGAGAAGGAGATCATTCCACTCCAGTTTGGTTTCTTATACACCCTCCCATCCTCCCTGCAGTTACATCCATATGGAGAGCATGCCTCCCACTCCTAGTCACTGAAGTATTTATGGGATTATATGCCAATTCCTGACTCAATGTGAGGTCACTCTATCAAACTGTCATCTGTGTGGCAAATAACTTTTAGCTTCTTAGCTAAAAAGTTTTAGCCTGGGAGGGCTGGATTTCCAAAGTAGTAGTATTATGATCAAGTAAGTATTATTGAAGAAACATAATTTACTTGAAAAAAATTGGTTTCTGTGGATTTGTCATCATTGACAAATCAACTTTAGAATCTGCTACATCCAATGCAGGCACAGTATTTTAGCAGACTCATCCATATGGAACAAACTGATTGACGGAGAATGGTCCATTCACCCCTCAGTCTTCAGTCTAATCTTTGCCTGTTAGGTCAGCTTACTCAGCACCTTCTTTAAGACTCTGTCCTTACTGATATGTGTTAATCATAACCCATATTTCACACTAGATATAAAGCTAAAACAAGCCAAAGTATGTGGGAGGCTTGAATTTGCAAAATAGTTGATGATATCCTAATATTTTATGATCAGTCATTTATTATCTAGGAAACATATTTTACTCCAAAAATTGGTTTCTTATATTTTGGGGAAAATGACTTGTATCATGTGTCTAGTAATTGGAATTAGCAATTTAACCAGACTTGCCAGTGTCCATAGTGCTTCATTGGGGATCTGGATTCCTGGCATTAGAGGTCAAGGCTGATGGTGTTCAGATTATGCTAGAAGAATTCAGTAACTTCCCATTGGTTGGGCTAGATCGCATGAATAAGCATATTTCACAATAAATTGAGTAGTATGATATGTAACATGGGGGTATGTTGTGAAATATAGTCGTAATAGGTGTGTATAAGGCGAGAACTGAGCAATCAGATTCATTCCGATTTTGGAGTCAGCCTCATTTCTTGTGTTCTGGTTGTAAGTTTGCAGATATGTTTTTTGTTGTACTTAGATATTATTTGAGAGGAAAAACATTTGTTTGGACAGTTCAGTGGAAGTAGAAATATTATTCTGGAACTGTTGTGAATTATTCGAAGGCGTTTTGGATGCCGCCATCTTGACAACATCACGATTCTTAGTGGACCAGTACATTTCCAGTTTTGAAATTTATACAGAACTTTTTCCTTCAGTAGGACTTTCATAGAACTTTATCAGGATTATTCTGGATTCACTTCATTATACTGTATGTTCATCTCACATTTTCAGTTATAACTTTGATAATTAAACTCTTCATTCAGTTTTACAAAACTTGTTGGTTTTACTTCTTTCTGTTACTTAGTTTATGACCATAGAGTTTTAACACAGTCTGCAAGAAGTGGCTATATCTTCATCTCTCCATGCATGTATTGTTATCAGATTTATCACAGATTAGGACAGGAATAGATTGGTCAAAGTCACACTGGCTGTTCAGGCATGTAATTTTAGGGCTGCAGCAACATTTGTCACAGGTGAGAAAAGGTTTGGATTATTATTATTATTATTTGTAGATCTTCACATGTGACCTTTTGTCAAGCCTGCCTTCCTTATTGAGCCAATCTTGTTGGAAGCTTGACATAGTGATCATTTTGGCATCCAAGAGCTATGTCCATCGATACCCTAGATTAACCTCATTGTTAAAGTGTTTTTTATATGTCTTCTCTAGGTAAATAAAGGACAGGTTTTACAAGAAGGAGGTTTCATTTTTCTTTCAGATAGTTTTAGCGAGCTTCCACCCCCTTATTCCCCAGGTATGAGAACCAGTGATAGCAGCCATATTTTTCACAGTTCCCAGGATGGACATAATTCATCACCACAGCAACAGACACCATCACAACAGCAGCAGAGACCAACTGAAGACAGTGATGATGATCTAGTTGGTGCTGTGGGAGGAGCCATTATATGATGAAGGTTCTGGGTTTAAAAGACAATGTAATTAACAACGTTAAGCTTGTCAACGGGATGATAGATGTTATAATGAATAGTAATTATTTTTGAAGAATTTAGTACTATGCACAGTATGTATGTTAAATATGTTCAGGGAACTTAAAGTAAAATGGCAGTTATGCAGATTATTCACTCATATGGACTATTGCCATGTCCTTCACATTACAGTGTTCATGTATCTATAAATAAAACTAATTTGCCAATCACTGCACCTACAGAGAACAGAGTAATATAAATCAGAAAAAACACAATTGAGTATAATCTCATACAATTATAATTATAGTGGTGTTATGTACGACTAAATCTTTTTAAAGTCAAAATTAATGTAATTAGGAGAGAGGGAGGAAGAGAGGGAAATTTAAAATGAGAAAGCTTATTTTTAATCCATTTGTTTCTGAATGAGTACAGATGTACTTTTAATTTGTACTGAGATCCCAAGCTAATCAAAGAAGATTAAAGAATCTTGACAGTCAAATGAGGCATTCTGTAGTTGTGGCAATTTAACAGGTGAGAAAAGATAATCATCTACCAGTATAGGTTTAAATAGAATCCATGTCAGCTGAGTTTTCCTTTATCAGAGCCCTTTGATACTTGTGTTTCAGACATAAGATGACTGTCTGTCACACCAATGCTATCATACTATCATGTATAGTCAGATTAGCTCTTATATGTGAAGCACGGTATAAAATCTTATAATCAGTTTTAGTAATTAATTAAAGTATCAAAATAATATTTGCATTGTTTCAACTTTATCTTTCTTAGACTTGTCAAACGTGTGCAGAATATTAATAAATAATATTTACATAGTTCCTGATACACAGAGAGTCAAATGTACAATTGTTGTATGACCCTTTTATTCCAGATACTTCCATCTAAAATTCTGCTTTTCACCAAAATTCAATAACCTGAAGAATCAAGCATCTGGACAAAATATATGTCTCGCCCTCCCCAAGTGGATCTGGATAATTGTTTACTGTGATTTGAATTTTTGATCATTCTTGCTATGATCCAGTTCAGTATAAAATGTGTTCAGTGTTTATGGACCCTAACTACTGAGTTAGAGTGCAGGAGAGCTGCATGTTAAGGATGTAATTTGACAGGCCTGTAGGTGTTTATTAATAGGCAGAACTAATTTATTTGTAAAGTACAGCACAAATATCAAGTTGTCCTTGTGCAGTATATGACTCTTTTGTTGTCTCACTTGTGGTAACAAATGTCAAAACATAGATATAGCATTTCTGGCAACGATAGTGTCAAGGTTATGAGTCATTGTAGTAGTTTTTGCAAATTAGGTACATTAGAGATACACCATGGCATGACATGCAGATGAGACTGTTTGCAGAACTCTAGTATTTATTATTTTCAACAAGTACTTACTATTAATATAAACTTTTAAAATGTGTGCACAGTAATACCAGGGGTCACGCTACCAGGCAAAGTGGGCGAAAAAGTCACCTGAAAAATGTAAACTTTGTCTTCTTCTGTTGGGAAAGCGAAAACGACTTCGCCCTCTGATTTTTCAGATGTAAAATGGCTGTAGTTTACAACTTTTGAGATGCCCCCTCGCTGTAGCCATGAAGTTCTCGCACTGTTGTAACCCAAGGTGAAATGTATTTACGTGGTGTTGATACCAATCAGCTTACGGCGACAAAGAAACTCTTGCACATTCACATGCATGTTTTAATAGCTAACTGATCATTAACCCTTTCCGGAGCAAGATGTCACTGCTCGATTTCAGGAAGTTGGGCCTACTGTACTATGATGAAAATATACCAAATTCTGTTTTGAAATTTAAACATCAATATGCAAATAGTAATTTGCTTTTAAAAAAAATGATTGGTGAAGAGCGTTTTCTAATTTATTTCTTTTTTAAAAATGGAGATTTTAATGGCCGTATTTGCGTATTTTCTTTATAAATCAGTTTGAAACTGTAAACGAACTTGTAATGGCGGACATCACACCGTATATACCACTTCTTTATACTGTCTGTATTCATAAATAATTGGGCAAAGAGATTCAGAAAAATATATAATATAATGAAAACAAAGTTTAAATATTATGTGATAGGAGATTTAGCCTAAATATTTAATAATGTAGGTCAGAAACGTGACAATCTCTGTTGTGGAATTCGAAAAAAATGCAAGGTCAAGGTTGTTTTCTGACATACCTTAATTCAATTTCGTGAAAATACGAAAAAATATGTATGGTAGTGAAGCAAATACTAGTTAACCAATGCATATCTTTATTACCAGTAGGTAGACAAATAATATGACCATAAATATGCAGTCCTATTAATGAATTTTTGTAACGAAGCTAGAAAGTGAGTAGTTATATTAAGAAAAGCCCTCTTTCTAAAAATAGATGCACTCGCAAGGTGCAATACATGTTCTTGGATGTTTTGGTTGGCGGGGGGGAAGGGTCCAGTTTAGTTATATATATCGACTTTAGTGCTTCTGTGTGTTGTGTATGAATAGTTACATCAATGTTTTATCGGGAACAATGAAATCAGGACGAAGAGTATGGTTTGAAGTCACTTGTGCATTTATTCCTATGTACATGTATTAGGGGTTGTTTCAAAGTATTCTAGAAATCTTTTTGACCACAATTTTACAAAACAAAAAAAATGTAGAAAATAACATAAAATAATTAAGTGGTAGTTTATTAAGCATTTTTACCAGCTTGCAATTATAAGACTCAAATCTTGTTACTGCTGTGAGTTAAAATTAATTACAGTGTATAGCTTCTGCTGTGCTTGTCATCTGGCCCAAACACGCTGCATTTACCTCAATCCAAACACACATATACTACAAGTATGAATAGAATGGGTATGAATATAATAATTTTTATACACGTACAAAATGTGTTGATAATAAACATATAACACATATTTTAGCTTGAAAATAAGGTATTTCTTAAAACTGTTAAAAGCATACTGAGAAATAGAGCACACAATTAAAATAAGATAATGCAGATATATATATATCGCGTTTCTTGCTTTGGTCTCACTTCTCCCTGTTTAGCTTCCACTTCTCCCTGTTTAGCTCCCACTTCTCCCTGTATTGTCCAAAAGGAGAAGTCACTTCTCCCTAAAATTCAAGTCTAGCTTGACCCCTGTAATACTACATATCTATTTTGAAACTTGTATATACTACTTATAGAGTCCAAATTTCCATTTTGGTAATCTCCGAACAGCTGCCGTTTTTCACATCTTGCCCCAAGATGACATTGTGTATGAAAATAACCCACAAAATATGTAGCTGTAAGCTGATGGTGGCTTATTTAAGTATGAGTAATGTACTTATAACTTCTTGATTTGCAGTCTGTAACAATGTGATTCTCTCATTCTATATTTTTTTAAATTGCATATGCTGAATCTTTTTGTGTTTAGGTCAGGTTGGTGGGGGGATCATCTATGATTTTTTAACACATTTCTAATTTATTAACACTGCAGGCAAAATAATTATAAAATGTCAACATTGTTAATTTATGTTCTTTAAAATGGTAGATTTGTGTGAATAGGTATAGTTCGCACTTTAAATTTTAAAATTAGATGAATACAGCTCTTTTTTCAGTCAATGTTGAAAGTGACAAACTCTGATTTATAAAACCTCCAATTACAGTACCTCTCATGAAAAATCTTAAACTGATACAAAGTTTGTTTTGATAGGTGTAATTAAGCTCCACCTTTTTAAGACATTTATGTAAAACTTCCTTTGTTAACAAGTAAATTGGAAGACTTGTTTGTAGGTACGTGTTTATAAAGTTTATCTTTATTTTAGTTGTAAAGTTAATAGTTTTGTTTTATCATGCAAAGTTGGCAATGGATACCAGCTGCATTCATCTGATTGTGTAGATGTTAAAGCTTGAAGTACCAGTAGTTATATTAAAGGCGTGTACACAGGTAATTCGCTGGTTGAAAAATCTCTACAGATCCATTCATCCAGTCAGGCAAGTACTAAAACTTTTCACTCATCCAGTCAGGCAAGTACTAAACATTTTCACTCATCCAGTCAGGCAAGTACTAAACATTTTCACTCATCCAGTCAGGCAAGTATTAAACGTTTCCACTCATCCAGTCAGGCAATTACTAAGCATTTTCACTCATCCTGTCAGGCAAGTACTAAACATTTTCACTCATCCAGTCAGGCAAGTATTAAACATTTTCTCTCATCCAGTCAGGCAAGTACTAAGCATTTTTGCTCACTGAGTCAGGCAGGTACTAAATATTTTCACTCAAGCCAGGCAAGTACTAAACATTTTCACTCACCCAGTCAGGCAAGTACTAAACATTTTCACTCATCCAGTTATGTAAGTACTAAACGTTCACACTCACCCAGTCAGGCAAGTACTAAACACTTTTACACACCAAAAATAAACTCTTCAACTATTATAGAAATATAAAAGTTGACAATGTTGACTTTCTAAACTCAGTCATGTGAAAGGTTGTTTTATTGAACTTCTGAAATAAAAAAGGGTCTCTAAGAATTTTCCAGACATTTTGAGAGATTCAGATGTGTCAGCAAGAGTCATACATGAACAAAATAGAAGGTGGTTCTGCATATTTTCATTAGAGCTTATTTTGCCATGTGTTGAAATGATTTTTATACACTTAGTGAATTTTACATACCTGAATACTTATAAAAGAAGTATGGATATGGTATAACTAATGTCAGTTTCTTGTTATAGTCAGACTAAGGAATAGTAGCACTGTATATAGTATATAAGCAGGTTATTTTCATGGTGCCAAAATTGGATGCTTCCAATCTTATTGAATTTTTATGGTGTTTTTACCTTGAGTATTTACCCAAGCAACAAATTTCTAAACAATATTTTGACCATATTTAACATAGCCACACCTCCTGCCTCAAGGGGAAGGTCACAGGAAGGGAAAAAGGTGACACAGACTTGTATACTTGTTCAGAGTACAACTTTTGAGCCTCTGAAGAGGTCTTAATAAAACTTGAACCAGTTATATGTCATATCTAGACAGTGTCACATTCCATAGCCATGGCCCTTGCCTCAAGGTCAAGATTAAAGAAACTTAAGACTTTTCATTTTAAGAATTTTCACCTTTATGCCTTTATCTTCACATATTTTGGGAGTTTTGTAACACCTTTATATTTTATTTGTTTTTCACTTTTGATTAGAGGAGTTTGTCTTCCAGGGAATTTTTGAACTATACCATTTTTGCTGCTTAACTTTTGCTGGACACAATAGAGGCAGGATTGTGCTGATGTACCATTAAACCCTGTATGACCGGACTATGTCTATTGCAACAAAGAATATAATCAATGATTTGTATCCATATACAGCTGTAACTTTTGAATCAGTGAAGATATTTGACTAACAGGTAATCCTGTTATATACACACACACACATGCACACACACACACACACATATATATATATATATATATATTGACAGTTTTTCGCATATTTACAGTCATACCCCCTGCCTCAAGGTCAATGTCACAACAAGTGATAATGTAAGTTAGTGGCCTATTTCATCTTGAAATATGTTACCCAGTCATATTACCCTAGCAGAACTACTGCTACCTCGCAGATCAAACCCTTGCAGTTAAAACATTTTAGTGATTAAGTTAAAGGTTACCGGCTGAAAAAGGTTGCAGTTAGAGTTATCTTTCCTTGACCCTGGAAATGGCACCAAATCCTGTGAGTACTTAAGTTACTACATCTGCTCATGCAGAGTTGCACAGTCTCTCAAGAGAGGCCTCATAAACCAACCTAAAAGTATTCTCGAAGTTATTTTGATGTTGAAGCAAGTTGGAGGAGTTTTCTCTTCAAAGAAAAGTATATTACATACATAAGTTCCAACTGTTTTTGTTCCTTTTCTTCCATGACAAAGTTTTTGCCTTTTGTATATTTTAACTTTGTCATACTTACCCATAAAGGTGCACCTTGTATGTATTTGCTCAGGTCACTATCGCACCCTCTCAGATTGTTGTAGCTTTATTTTATGAGCAGTTAATATGTCTACTGTAGAAGACTAAATCATTTGTTGTACAGTTTCAGCTATGGTGTGTGTGTGTGTGTGCGTGATTTGGATTTTTAATGTAGCTTTAACAATGTTTCAGTCATATCGCTACAATGTCTGCAGTGTGGCAGTTTATAGTGATGTCTAGCACTGGGACATCATGCCGCAGACATGTAGCATGATGTCCCGCCCAGTCACATTATCCTGACACCAGGCTGACCAGTCCTAACACTAATCTCTTAATGCTGAGCACCAAGTGAGGTAGCTGTTTAGATACATACAGGTATGTTTTCAATACATAATCTAGTCATAGTGTCCATTTTGTAGTTATTATAAGCAATGCTTTGATGATTTTACCTGCATACCAGTAGGCAGTCTGTTGGGTTTTTCTGTGGGTAGGTTTTTATTAGAATTTATATTATAGCATCAACTTTGTAAGTATTAATAGCAATGCTTCAGTACTTTATTTTGTATATGAGGCCTTCTTACGGGTTAATTTTCATATAGTGTGTAGCATGATACATCCACTAAGTTCATAATGCAGGAAGTGTATCTGGCTGCACCTGTATATATTGGCAGCTCTATTTTTCTCTTGCAGATTTAGACCAGAGGCATGATAAAGTGTAAGCTATGTGAGCAATGGAAAAAGAGGATGACAAGCATTATATATGTCTAGCTATCCCCAGTTGTCACTCAGGAATACATGTAAATGTCAGTGGGCTGCAATACTGGCGGCACATAAAGGAAAGTCGTAAAAGCACACCTTGAGGGATGAGGATGCCATTAGTATATAGGCTGACATCACTGTAGTGATTTACTTTTGAAGCCTATTGCACACCAGAAGGCTCATCAGCCACAAAGCAATCCAAGTTATCGTGGACAGGGACAGCGTTGGTGCCACCCATAACACTTCAGTGTGACAAACTTTTTTCAGCAGAACCAATAGGCCTGCGATTGCACATGTTTAATGGCCAGTTGTCTTTTCTGAATTTATTTGAGCAAGACTGAGCTCAAAGCAAGCCTGCTCAGATAATATCTTGCACATCAGAAGTACCTATTCCAACAGGAACTGAACAACATCAAGATAAAATGGCACTTTCTCTCATAACTGGACTCTACCATATATCTCAGATTGCAGCAGGTAGATCTTATCATTTATGCCAAAAGATGAAAAGTCTTTGTCCAGTTTGCCTGCCCCACACAGATACTCTTATGGATCAGCATAGTGCTATGGGTTACTCAATGCGCCTTTGCACAGTTCAGTGACCCAGTACACACAGGATATGGATTAACTGTACTCTCATGTCTTTGCCACTTAAAGATGCACTTGCTTAGTGGTCATTTTGGAAGTGACTGTATCCCAGTCATGATGTTCTGGTAGTATTGTGGCCTGCCCCTTTGGAAATCATCTCAAGCTTCATCTCAGATTGTACAAGAGAAGTTGGCATCGCCACATTCACCTAGAGCCAAGGAAGTAGACTCTGCCTGCCTAGCATCAATTAAGGAAATTTTTCACTTGTTGCCATTAAAGTTTACAGATCACTAACACAGCCCATTGATATCCATGTGAGCTTGAGTCTTGGCTTACCCAACATGGGTATGTGAGAAAACTTGCCAGTAGTTTTCCTAGGGTCAGTGCTTCTTCCTGGGTACTTCTTCTACCAAATATACTGGGCACTATGATTAGCCCATCATGTGCTGAAAATGGCATTAAACTCTACAAAATCAAGCCAAACTTCTCATCCATGGTCAGGTCAAGCCACCAAAGAGGCAAATGTCCCTAATACACAGCCTAAGCCACTGAGAAAGGATTTTCAGGTATGTAAACAAAAGGATAGAAAGGAAATCCCTAGGACACAGCAGACAGGTAAGCAGTCCTGACCAATCCTGTATCCGTAAAAAAACACATTTATCAAGAAAAAAAGTCAAGAAGAGGCAGAGAAAACGTGATCATTTTCACCCTGTTTTCTTTCCATGCAAGCCTCAATTGTCAGGTAACCTGATGGGGTGGGGGTGGGGGTGGCTCCTATTTACAGTCAGATGGAAAAGTACTAATGATCAATGGACCTGGCAAGTAGTTTCAGAGGGCCTCAACATGATGTTCATTGTACCTCCTATGGTTGTCCCCAAAGATCAAGGCAGATATTCTGCAGCAAGAAATCAACAACTTTCTCCAGAAAGGGTAGTAGAGATATTCACAATGTAAAAACAATTTTTTAAAGTTTTTATTTGAGACTGTTCCTGATCCCAAATTCCAGTGGTTCTCTTCAGCTAGTCATAGACCTAATTGTGCTCAATAATTTCCTGTTGATAATGGAAACACCAAAGTGGGTTTTAAATGCTGTTCAGGGGAGAGACTTTGCTATCTGTAGAGACCTGCAAGAAGTTATGGTTGATCACTTTCATGGAGAGAGTTTGCAAGTGCATAGTACTTCCTTTCGGATCCAACATCATTCCCTAGATTTTCACATGTCTTAAGGATAGGGTCAAGGCCCATTTCAGGACTACTGCCATTGTTGAACATCCAACTACGTGGAAGATATTTTTCAGAAACACCGGGTGTTATATCTTGGAATAAGACATGATAGCCCTTGTTACTCTCCTTTGCAGCCTTGTATTCCTTGTCAGCAAGGAAAATCTAAGCTCATACCAACTCTGCATTTTTTCCATTTAGGTATGGAATTCAAAGCTTTACGTTTATGTCAACAATGGACATTGAAATCAGCTAACTGATAGCTTCAGTTCTTACACAGGATAGTCTCTCAGCCCAAGAATTCCTCTGCTTAATGGGTTTGCTCAGTGTGGCAGTGGATCTCATCATCCTAGGCCCCCTTTTATGAGACCAATACAGATCATTGTTATCCCAGTGGAGGCCAAGACTTTATCCCCTGGAGCAACCTATAACAGTCTCCACATATCATGGGTGCTAACTTGGCTGAATAAGACACCATTTGAGCTGCCCTTGAGGGCTTCAGTTGTTCACCTCTCAGTCGCAATTTCAACAGGATGGGTCAGAGTCACTCATGACAGCTCCTTCTTTCATTGCCAAGAACAGGTTCTCAGGGAAATTGGACTTTTATGAGGAAACATCTGTCAACTCAGGACACTTCATCATAGGGTCATCTACATGACCCAGTGAAGTGATATCTGAAATGACCAAGACTGTGTCAAAGGAGATTCCTCTTCTTACCTTCCAAAGAGGGAAAGGATGACATATCAATGCAGACACTTTTGTCCTCGATAAAATGTGATTTGTGATTTGGATTTTTAACGTAGCTTTAACAATGTTTCAGTCATATCGCTACAATGTCTGCAGTGTGGCAGTTTATAGTGATGTCTAGCTCTGGGGCACCATGCGCAGACATGTAGCATGATGTCCCACCCAGTCACATTATCCTGACACCAGGATAAAATGGGCTACCCACTTTGCATTTAGGGAATTTACGCAAGCTCAAATAAACTTGCTACACATCTTGGCATGTGAAGTTAAGGCAGGTTTTACAAGCATTGCATTCAGGTGAGTGTTCCCTAGCTGACATTATACAAGCTGTTTGATGGAGATCAGAGTCAACTTACTCCAACTTTAGCTCAGATGTCTTATATCTCAAAAGGCTCAACTGTTGGGGCTTATCACCATGGCACAACAGGCTACCTTCCTATGTCATTTGGCAGCTTAATAAAGATGAGGATTGATGACTTACCTGGATTTGTTGTTGGGATGGGGTATGTTCCCTTTCTGAAACAATGCGCATCCATATGGAGTCAACCCTACAACTGGGTTACCTGCTGAGAAGCTGCCTCGTATATACCTTAGTGGAATGGAGAGGTCTCTCTGGGGTAAGGGGATGCAACTCCCTCCACCTCTAACCTATGTTAGCACTCTGCAGTTTCCTATTTTGCATAGGGTTATATTTTTGAAGAAAAAGAATTTCCCATGTTTTCCTCACTGGTTATTCTATTTAAGGAAAGACCTTGTATGTCTTAGATATTGTTAAAAGAGCTTTTAATTACCTTTATGTTGGTGTGTGATTGATGGGTGTAATTTGGGTTATAGAGTGTACAGCTTGGCCATACTCTATCCAAAAACTGCTGGCTTCACTTGGTCATTTTCACTTACTGGATTTCAAGGTAAATTGTTATAAAAGAAAAAGATAATAATTTTTCTTAATTTTTATGTACTTTGTAATTCATTCATTGCACTTTGAGAGGTTAGTATTGTCTAATCTGGCAGAATTTGTTTTCCCTATGTTAATAACTGCTAGTGTACTTTATACTAATGAAGGCCAATTTTTGGAGCACATGAAAGTAACATAGAGGAGTGCCATCATTCTCTCCATTGTGCATATTGCAGATGCAACCAACTTTACTTTGCACCTGTCACTCTCTCAGAAGTACATATTATCTGTAGAGCACCCCCTATTCTTCTAAGGTACATGTATTATGATTGTTTAAAATACTTGAAGAAGAAAAACCAATAATTTTCCTAGTACAACATGTTTCTTTGATATTACTTACCTGATGATAATACACATAAACCCTCCCAGCCTCCCTGCAATTACATCTACCTAGTGAGCATGCATTCTACTCCAGTAGTAAATGAAGTATTCATGGGATTTGATACCAATCCCTGTATCAAAGAGAGATCATTCTAACTGCCACCCATATCGGCAGGTAACTTCAAGCTTGTTAGCTAAAATATTTTAGCTGGGAGGACTGGATTTATGAGATAGTAGTAGTTATCTTAAGGTATCACGATCAGGTAGATATTTTTTTTTGAAGAAATGTATTTGCTAGGCAAAATACAGATATTTGGATGAAAATATACTCAAGTCAATACCTTATCATACCATAGTCAAGTCCATTGTCATTAGTGGTGAAGAAGTAATGATATGGGCATTTCATGTGCCACTTGTATTCTTATTTTAAAGTATAAAATTGCTGCATTTATACTGACTTACAAATTTGTATTCAGTTTTATAACATAATTATTGTACTTCTTCATACAGTAGGAAATGTTTAATTTATCAAGATATTTGTGTACAATATCTTCTGAAAGATTTACTAAGTTCAGTATGGTATACCTAGAATTGAATTTTACATCAGCAGTGCAATGTCCTATAAACACACATATTGTCATTTAGGCCAATACCTTATTGTTAGCACAAAATGCAGGAGGGTAAAATAACTATTATTGTCCTCATTGCAAGGGTAATTTTAGCATATGGATTGATATTGTCTATTTGAAAGTCTGCCAGTGCATGATTTGATATGTTAATGTTTCATGCTTGGTAATACAGTCGTAAGTAAAAACTTGGTTTCTGTGACTTATATTTCATTCTTCAGTGAATTGTGTTTACCTTTGCATAGATTTTTTTAGACACAGGCCCTGGGCTGGTGACTTAAAATAAATCACAAGCCCTGACTGAAGTTCCAGAAGCTCGAACTCCAATTTCTATATGCCCAATATTTCCCCATTTTTAATATTATTTGTCACATAACATGCAATTGCTACAATTCAAATATAAATTCAGTAGGGTTTAATAAGGGGTTTGAAGGTAATGCAAGTGTCATTAGTGTTCATTGCTACAATCACCAGAGACTGGATGGTCCTGATGTTCAAACTTCTCTGCTGGATTCTCAGAGTGAATCCTGGTCAGAATAAAGTTGACACATGTCGATATGTTTGCAGTATGTTAAAAGAATTAATTGTCCCCTCCCCCCTTATTTTTATTGTATTTTTTGCTGGCGTACTTCACAAAATAAAACTCCATCAACCAGGAGTTCTGAAACTTATTTTTGTTGGGCTTTGCCAATAGCTAATTGCTTCCTAGATCAGCTTCAAAAATGAATCACGCTTGAACACTATTCTCACAATTTAAATGATAATGCTTTGCCTTTTATATATGCAGCAAAATCTGACTTCAGAGAAATGTTGCCACTGTTCACAAATCTATAATACATATGGCTTAAACATTCTTATTCACAGCAATGATATGTAATAGCTTTGGTTCTCCACACTCATCTAACTTCTCTTGGATTTACCTATATTGGGCTGTTCCATGTCCAGATCATACCTATGCAAATTAGCTCAGTGGGTTCATCCACTGCAGTCTTAAAACACATCAGACTAGCTGTTGTCAGCCAGTTAAGTAATATGTGAAATGGTGGTATATACCTGACTTCTTTGCCTTTTAATTGCCATTATTTAAACAGCCCAAAGGATAGTTTTACATCAGCTCCAATCATGACTGTTTACCGTTTATACATGCTACATGTAACAGGCATATACTGAAGGGGTGGGGTTTTTTTTCTTCTATTTTCGAAGATTACTGAAAATTATATTTTCTCAAAACATGATTTCAATTTGGGAGTACAAAATCAGGTTTTTAGCATGATATACCACATTACAATTTGATTAAAATCAGGACTCCACTTCACATAGGACAGGCATGTATTATAACAGGTATGTCAATATCTTGAAAATACATTTCTGCATTTCGTCAAGGTGATCAGTTTTCTCTGGCAGTTTTTTCTTTCGACAAGCTGATGGGAACCTCTTAGAATACAGGACAGGCCTGATCTGAAATGATTGGGGCCCCAGGCATAAGTCTATCAGAATTTTTTTAGCACAGCTTTGTGATCAGCTCAGTTTCTTGAGGTTAGGGTTTGCATTTAGTTAACTCCTTTTACTTGTGTAATCTGAGAAGACTATGCATCATGAGTAGTACTTCACCTCTCAATCAAAACTGTTTTACTGTGACCATTATTTGTTACCTTTAGTTCCACCACAGTGACCTCCCCCTGCAGGTTCACAGATATTGAATAGACTTTATGTATCCTTGTATGTATTATAAGAGGCAACTAATGGAAACAACTGGTTTTTTCCATGAAATGGTCCAGTGATAATGTTGTGAAAAGGTCATGGACTTTTTAAATGAGTATGGTTAACATGGAAAAATTTTGACTTTGCATTGGAAGAAGTTTTACTAAAATTTTTTCCCTTTATCTTTGCCTGTTTTGTGAGCTTTTTGTAACACTTTTACATGTTATCATTTTCTCATTGTGCATGTTGACATTTGATTGGAGGGGTTTGTTTTCAGGGGAATTTTGGAATTTTGACTCTACCATATTTGCTACCTAACTTTTGCTTGACACTATACAGCCATAATCGTGCTGATGCACTGTTAAACCCTATACATCCATACACAGGTACATTCAGTTTTACATCAGCTTAGTTTCTGGAACATTATTGCCTGACGAGTGATGTAGATGCATTATGAAGAATACTGCATCCTAATGTAAAAACTTGGTTGATGTGACCTATATTCCAAACACTAGTATGGCATGCATTGATCTAGGTGTTTGGCTCAGTTTCCTTGACATTGTTAAGCTATGTAACTTTATATGTAGCTGCCTAGTACTACAAATCACTTAAACCAATATTTCACACTCCATTGATCTGTATAAACCTTTGCATTCAGCAAAGTTTTTTAAACACTATTACTGCAGAGTGGTTTAACTTGGTACATAGGATGTATCGAAAGAAGTACTACATCATTTTTATAAAACAAAGCTTTGCATTTTGACCATGCTACCATTGATGGTTTTATTGCTTTGATATATAGTTTCCAAATATTGTATTTCAAGTTTTCTAGTCAAACATTTATTCTTTATCCTATTTAAAAAATAAATAATTATTTTGTTTTATATTTTGAATGAGTTTTTTGACTGATCGGAAAGATATACTCGTGCATTTGCATGTTCCTTGTTTCTTGCATTTTACAGGAAAACAATCTCTTATTGTGATATAATCAGTTTACTTGGATACGATGCTGTCACTTTAAATCATTTAAAATATTTTGCAATATATGTACTCTAACAAAAATGATTTGCATGTTTAATGTGTTTTGTCTGAAGTGAAATCCTTTGTTTTGTAAAGACTTACTTAATTATTTGATGTTTAAATCATTCAGTCATAAATTGTTCAATATTGTAAATTCTGCCACAATATTTATGATTATCAAGCCTACATTAGTGAGAAGCAAGACACAGCAGTCACTATTCCACCATCAACAGATTGACAAGGTTTCACTGAAATTTTTTCATTTGCATACATTTCCTAAACCTCTTTATAGATTTTCTTCATGAATTGTTGTGAAGCTAAGACAGTTCATTCTATGACATGCTGGCTCACTTATCATGGTGTGAAGGTCACTGTTGTAGAAAATTTTGGTTAAGATTTTGGTTAAAGTTTGTTAAGTTATTTGTATTTCCTAATCCTCTTGATAGATTTTCTTCATTCTTGGGTTGTATTATTATGAAGGTTAAACAGTTCATTCTGTGACATGGCTCACCTCTTTTATTGTGGTCAAGGTCACAGCCAGAGAAAATTGCATTAAGGGTTAGGTTTAAGTCTTTTCCTTTGCTTATATTTCCAAAAACCCATGATGGAATTTCTTCATACCTTTGATGAATCGTTATGAAGCAGAGACAATTTATTCTGCAACATGTTCACTCATTATTCAAAGTAATGACTTGACTGTGGGCTCGACATGCATGCCCTGGCCTTCTTGTTTGTTTTTTTCCAATGCAGATTAATTGATACTACTGTGCTAGTATTATCCAAGATCAGTCAATAACTGTATAGTTGGATTTCAAAGTAGTTATTCCAAAATTGTATTGGCTATTCTGTTCTCATTAGTATTTTGTTTACTTTTTGCGGTAGAAAAATTATTGTATGACTTATTGTTTTATTTCTTTTGAAGTCATTTGATCCTAGTCTCCTTTATTTAATTATACTTTAATATTTGGTATAATAGCTATATAAGATTTTCTTATCTTACCAACATAATTTGTCTTTTGTGTGTCACAAAAACGATTGTACTGTAAATGTTCCCAAGTTCATGAATATATACTTGTTTTGTTATTTTGTGTAGTAAGTGTTTGAAACATTAAACTTTATTTGAATTAAGCACAATTATCTGTTATTGATTTGATGTACTTGAATTATTATCAAATTATATATGCATTTGGTTCTTAAATTGCAGTACCAGTATTGTAATGAAATTAAATGTACTTGTCTCTTTTCTCATAAATCTAATGGTATTTTCTTTTTTTTTTCTTTTATGCCTGCATGTTATGCAGAGACCCTGTCTGCCTGCCCATCTATTTGTTTACTTTTCCTTTTCTGTATGATACCTTATATTCTGCAGCACCTATCACCAGACCAAACAGGTAAGTTCTTCTTGATGAAAGAAAGAAGCCTACAAGTGTTGTGGTCAAATGTCAAGGTCAGTGTGACTGTCAGAAAAAAATAAGTTGCACAATCACATTTGTTCTACATCACAGACCTGGACCAAGTTTGTGCACGGCTTGCACTTGGACTAAGGAAAAATTTAATGATTTTGGAATAAAAACATCAACAGTTTCGGTCACTGAGTTAAGAAAAAAATCCTTTCTGTACAAAATTTCAGTTCACAACCTTTTGTTTTCACCAATGTTTGTGGACGACTTACATGTTGGGTAAGAAGCCTGTTAATTTTGGGGTAATAGGTCAAAGTCACTGACTGAAATAAGAAAAATGTTGTGTTTTTTTTGCATAATGACTTTAGTTTCAGATGTCAGGTTTTTGGATGGCTTACACTTAAGGTATGGAAGAGGCCTGTTGATTTAGAAGTCAAAAGAGCAAATATCCAAGACACCATGGCTCCAAAAAAAGTTGGCTTTGCACAATAATGTTTGTTCTCGAGTTAGTTACTGACTAAACCTTGTAGATGGCTTTCATTTAGAGTAATAAAAAAGTCTATAAGTACTGTGGTGTAAAGGTCAGGGTGAGTCTGATAAGAAAATAATGGTTTCTATACAGTAAGTTAAATTCAAGATTGTGTACCTTAACAAAAGGTTTAGGTCACAGAGACTTATTGGTCAATAATTTCCAATGTCATCCATGTGCTGCTAAACCTACATAGAGGAATATTAAACATAGGGTAGATGTATAATGTGCCGTTCACAGTACTCTTGTTTTGTATAGATAAAGATGTATAAATCATGGAATATGATTTAAGGTGGGTTGTGGAGCTGGGTCTCACCATCAAGTACGTATAATGATATTTATCATGATCTTTGTTTGCAGTATGGTTGTATTATTACAAGTGTCCACAATTTAATTTCATATACCGGTAGTACTGTTTTAAATTAAAACTTAAAATACTTTCCATTTCATACTTAGCCCTAACTTGCAGCTTGTTAGCTAAAATATTTTAGCTTGGAGTACTGGATTTAGAAAGTAGTAGTCCTCCTAAGGTATTATGATAGGGTAAATAAACTTGCTATTGGTTAGAACAAACTTTGTAAATTATATTTCAAGCTGGGATGATTCTAACAAATAAAAGGTAAAATTCTGAATTATTTAAATTGCCTTATACCTTCCAAATTTCAGTCCTTACATTCCTCTGTCCACTCAAACTTTGTAATTGGGAAGAATATAGTTAATGGTGAATGCAGTGTTAAGCCCAACCTTTTGTGGGAGTCTGTGCTGCCTAATGTTAAAGATAAGGTACAGAGTATAAAACAAACTCTTGCACAGTTAAAAAGGTCTACACATACACACACACACATATACACACACACACTGTACAACATGCAAGATACCTGCTGTTGCACTGGCAAATCAGCTACAATTAAAGTAATGCTGCCTAAATAGAAGTGAATTTTATGATATAAATTTGGTTGATTCATATTTCGATGACATTTAACAGCAGCTGGACTAAACATCTAATAAGCGCATGATGTAGACATTAAAATAATTCATTGAGTAAATAAGATAATACATGTATATGAAAATTACTATTATTATTATTATTATTATTATTTCACCTGACCATAAGGACAGTTGAGATTCTGATATTGCCCTGCATCTGTCAGTTGCCTGTTATCTCCCCTCAGCAATTGCTTGTTTCCACTCTGGAGTTATTTATATTTCCACTCTGATTTCAATCCAACTTGGAATATTGGTTTTTACCATGATAATCTTGGATGAAGTCAACAGAGAACAAAATCCATGCATATTAATGAGGTGACCTTGCATCTTATTGGCTGAGCTTGTTACCACTCTGGAGGCCCTTCTGATCCAATTTTTATCACACTTGGAATTTTATGCTTATATCATCAAGATCTTGGACAAGTTTGTTAACGAGAAAGAGTCATACATTTTAATGAGGTGATCTTGCATCTGATTGACTGAGGTTATGACCATTCCACAAGCACATTTCTGATTTGATTTTAATCAAACTTAAAATGTGTGCTTACATCAGGATCTTGGATGGGTTCTTTAATGAGTGAGATCCCTGCATATTGTTGTAATCTTGGATCTGGTTTGCAGACATTGTTATCACTTGGGAGGCCAATATATTCCTGATCCAGTTTAAGAAAACTTACGTGCTTGAGTCAAGATCTCGGGCAAGTTTGATAATGAGCCAGATTAACACAGGTTAATTGGGTGATCTTACATCTGATCGACTGGGCATGTAACCACTCTGGAGACTGTAGTTCGTATCCAATTTTAATCAAACTTAGTATGTACGCTTATGTCCTTAAGATCTTGGACAAGTTTGATAATTAATGAGATGCTGACATGATCTTGCGTCAGATAGGCTGAGCTTGTTGCCACTCTGAGAAGCCATATTTCTAATCTGGTCTTGATTAGTTTTGGAATATATTTTTATATCATCAAGATCTTGGACAATTTTGATATAGAGAGAGAGATCCACAAATAATAATGAGATAATCTTGCATCTAATTGGTTGAATATGTTAGTACTCCAATAGCCATAATTTTGATCCGATTTTAATCAAACTTAAAACATAGGCTTATATGGTCATGATCTTGTACAAGGTGATTTTACATGTGATTTGCTAAGCTTGGTACCATTCTAAAGGCTGTGTTTCTGATCCAGATAGGTTGATCAGCTTAAATGATCTGGATCTTGGACAAGTAGAATTATTAGCTAGATCGATGCATATTAATGAGGTGATAATGCTTTCGATTGGCTAAACTTAGTAAATTCTAGCAATAAACTTAGTAACTTTTAGCAACTCTTATTTCTGAGCTTGTTCTAATCCAGCTTGGTAAAAAGGCTTATTTCATCAAGATATAAAACATGTTTTAGTATGAGCAAGATCTACTCATATTATTGAGGTGCACATGATTCCCTGAGCTACTTACCACTTGAGAGACTAATTCGAATCTGATTTTAATCAGACCTGGTATGTTGTCTAATGTCATAAAGATGTTGGATGATTTTTTTATGGGCATAATTAATAAGCTGTATCTGAGTTTTTTTATTACCTTCTCAGAGACTACTTTCATAGAATTTTGATCAAACTTGGCAGATAGGTTTATGCCATATATATCTTAGTTGACTGATTATGAGTAAAATTCATGAACATTAATGATGTGATCATTCATCTGATTGGCTAAGCTTGTCAACACTATAGCAACTATACTTTTGACCAGATTTTGGTTAAATTTGTTAAATGATCTTGTAATTATCAAGATGTTGGATGAATTTGATTATGAACCAGATCTTTACATGAGGTAATCTTGTATCTGATTGACTAAGCTTGTTACCATGCTGGAGACAGAATTCAAATCAGATTTTGCTGCACCTTGGTGAATAAATTTACATTATAATTGTGACAAATTCAATAAAAAGTAGGATCTGTGCATATCATTGAGATAACTTACATCTGATTGGCTGAGCCTGTTACTTCTCTAGATCTAGAGACTATATTTCCTGTCTAATGTCTATCAAATTTTATAAATGGGTGTATATCTTGGATGATTCAATAATGAGCTAGTGACTTTGTATATTATGTCATTGGAATGTATATTTTGTCGTTAGAAATAATTTTTACCAGGATATAGTACAATAGGTAAAATCAACTTCATACCAAGTTTTTGAGATAGTTTACATGTGTTGTGTTCTTACAGTACTACATAAGCCTGATTAATGAAATGGTCAACTGTGAATTTCTATAAACCAGGTGTGCAATGTCAGGCCAACTTGATCCTCATGTTGTTGTTCTCCTTCTTCTTCTTCTAATTATTATTATTATTAACTTAATTTATTGATTTCAAAATCTGTTTAAAAGTCTTAATTTTAAAATTATGATACAAAATATTTCTGATTTTAATGTTTTTGTCAACCAATTTATACAGCGCCATATAAATATTTTATTATTACTTAGCTTAAGATTGCACTTGGTAATAGTTTCTATTGTCTTCTTTAATGATATCCAGATTACTTCTGCACTGTTGTGAAATGTTTGATATATTAGAAAAAGTATTAAAAAACTATACTAAGTTTCCAGGAAATTTTTTTGATTTATAAAAAATTTTCACCATGGTTTCACAATTTTATTGTAGCAGTTGTAGTGGTGGGTATGTTGTATATTGTGTGTATCCTGGTATGTGATATATATATATATATATAGAGAGAGAGAGAGAGAGAGAGAGAGAGAGAGAGAGAGAGAGAGAGAGAGAGAGAATTACAGATATATTCCAGAGTGGAAAGTACTATTGGATCCTAAAGAAGAACAGGTTACAGCACCCATCACCTTGTGCACATCACAAAACAGTGATGTAACTCATGAACCCTAACATGT
Organism: Megalonaias nervosa; assembly: GCA_016617855.1. Taxonomy (NCBI): domain Eukaryota; kingdom Metazoa; phylum Mollusca; class Bivalvia; order Unionida; family Unionidae; genus Megalonaias; species Megalonaias nervosa. The sequence continues at coordinate 56,820 of JAECUM010008205.1, read as the reverse complement.
ATGACAATATTATTTCCTTTTATATATATATATACACACACACACACACACACACACACACACACACACACACACACACACACACACACACACACACACACACACACACACACACACACACACGTTTTCTTTACCTGCATGAGAGCCAGTCCTCATCATGTACTTTAGGTTGCTCTGTCTCTCAAAATAGGCTTACCAGTAGCTTCCCATGGGTGAGTGGTTATGTCCAAGGTTTTTGTTCCACCATATATACTGGCCACCATTTATAACCTGTTTTGTGCTAAAAATGGCATTAAGCACACAAGAACTCTTGAAATACCATGACTTTAACATTGCACTTTTCATTGATGACTACATATTTCCAGATTGGAGAAGTTTGCATTGACAGAGCAAGGTTAAAATCTGTAACATGAAGGGATTCAATAGTTTTAGGCTAAAATGTAACTGCGTCAGGTATTTCAGAGATTGACTAAGAATGGGTTAGAAGCTGACCAAATAAGACTACACCCTTGAATTGTAAGAAAGTGAATACAGTAAGTAGTTGAATTACTTCATTGTTTCAGCTCAGCTAAATTGTATGAATTACACAACAGTAATTAAATTATATTCAACCTGAAGTGTTTATTTTTAATTGACTGAACGAATTTCATAGTCTTTCAGTTTCCACCTGTGCTATTTATATGTTGGGAAATGATATACTAGCTTTCAAACTCCTGTTATGTTCAACATTGTGGTTAAAGCACAGACGGTTGGTGAGAAATTATTATTATTATTCCATTATCTTTTGGTGGTATTATACTGAATGTGATGGCTGTAAGATAGAAAATATGACCTGCATAATAGACATACCTTATGAATCTCAATAACTGTTTAAACTGAAGCTTACTGCCATGGGCTTGAATATCAAGTTTGTCTTCAATTTAATCAGTTAAAATAAAAAATTATATCAGTCATTATTAGTATGTATTGTCAACTATCCAGACAGCTATTTATACAAATTGTTTTAACTAAGGAAGGAATATATACTCGCAACTGTGAAAAAGGGACTGTCTGCTTGATTTTTACTTCTTCAGCAACACCTGTACATTTGTGAGGTCAAATACTTATTGTGCTTAAAGTGTTCTTAAAACCAGTGGCAAGCATTTTTATATAGGGGTGACATCTGATAGGGAAATTTATAATGGTGTTATTCCAGTTTAGTATATTTGTCACAGATGTGAACAAAATGAGAGATAGTTACAGCAGGCAAGATTTACTAACTTTCAATTGAATATTCCAAAATGTGGAAACTGCCAACAGAACTTGGGGCTACAAGGCAGCCCTACTTAAGCAGTAGAGTGAAGAGAAAAGTGCAAAATTCTCTAGGATATATTTGATTTTATACATGTTTTAGTTATCCCATTCAAAACTTATATTATTATTTTCAAGTTTTGAATTTTTTTCTTGGTCTTGTTCAGTCTGCAGAAGTTGTATAAAAAATTTATATTCTCTTTTTATGTCAGACTGATCCATTATTTTAGCTTCATGGCCCCACTTTAGAACAAATGTCAAACTTATCCTAATTTCCTTCTCACAAGTACCAGATTCATATGGCAGGGATGGAGTTGGACATTATGAGAGCTCTAAATTTTGATTATGAAAATGTTCGTTTTCAGTGCCAAAGTTGTGTTGATTCTGTTAAGTAAAGACTATTAATGAACCTCTTTGTGTGTGTGTGTGTGCAAGTGCATGTTCAAATCTGTGTGTGACAAGAGAATGCAGATGAAATGCTTTTTTATTTTACATATATTTTATATTAAAATCATATTAAATAGCTTTTCCACTATTAGAGGGATGTCGTTGCAAATGTTAATAATGAATATTTATTTCTTTATTACCTACTTAGTTGCCTATTACCTTTTAGTGCTCGTATCTTAAGTAGACAAACCCCGACTTCTAGTTTTCATTTGTTTCCTGTGGGGTATTATTAAAGTTTGTAAGTTTAATGTTTTGGGATTTTAAATAAGAATAAAATCTGTGTATTGAAACTCAGCACTATGTAGCTAGATTTATAAGAATGTTCATTTAAATTACAGTGGTCCCCCTCTTGAATGGCCTACCTGACCAGCGGCCACCTGCTTCTTATGGCCAGTTTCCCTAGGCACTTGATGAGTTTGTGTTCAAAAGTACCCCTTAAGAATGGCCACTCCTCTAATGTGACCAGTGGCCAGCATATTGGTACAAAAATGTAAAATGTTCCCCTCACAAGCTGCCACTTTTTATTTCAGATGTGTCCAGAACCAATAATTAATTCATATCGTAAGGCAAGTAATCAGATTATCTCTACCGTCGATACCTGTCTCCTGATGTCACTTTGTCAGGTTTCCATTACTGAAAGAAGTGTTGAAGTACATATAAAACATATAATAATATTATATCATTATCTATAAAAGCCGATGTTTACAGGAAATGGGCCCAACAATGTTGTGATAGAGTTTTGGGTTTCACACATCTGTCAGGTTCTTCTCTTTCATGATTACAACCGGATGAAATTTTCAAGATCGTAACATGGTCAGCATAGGCTAAATATAGATTTTGTGGATTATCACACACACAGAAATTAATCTTGAACAAAACAGGGTACCAGACCAAAAATTCATGTGACAATACAGCTATCGCTTCCTTTACGAAGAAGGCATTTCGTCCACTCTACAAAAGTTTCGTCTGCATAATTAAATTGCATACAGTTAGCAACATCCAAATAAATCATTACCAAACATTAACATGTCATCACATAAGCTGCGATATACTACTTTAGAAGAAAGTCGTTTATTCTACTCGTTGGCATTTGGGGTGGGGAGGGGGGACTTGCAGAACAATTTCATGTAGAGAATTGAATAAAACAATTTTATGCTGAAAAGACTCTAATAAATAACGTCATAACCAATAAGGAGATTATTCAGCAGCAGTGGGAAAATGGAGCAAATGGAAAGAGAATTATGTATGTACCAAGATTTAAATGACATTTTTGAATGGTTTTGCAATATGCATGACAACAATACCTGCTCGCATATCATGCTTAAGTCAAGAAAAAGAACTATTGATGTATATTCAAGTTGAAATAAGTCTATTCTTAAGAAGAACCCTTTAATAATTAATGTTACTTTTAAACAAAGATATTAAATGCACTTAAGTGTAGTGTTCTTACTGTATACATTACATATACTTCTCACAAAAAATTAGTCCCCCTCTGGAAAGACCACCTGTCTTATAAAGCCACTTTCCCGGTGCAGAAGGGGTGGCCATATAAGAGGGGACCACTGTATATACGTACACATGTCAAATATTTAAATAAATTTTATTTCCATTTACTTCTTTGCATATTTGAAGCACTGTAAAAAGTGAATTAAACTATTTCCATTATTTTAAATAAATGATTTGATGATTCACCAAAAATTTTAAGACAAATTAATTGAACTAGGGATTTTTCCTAATTGAGGTTTTACCAAAGATGTCAGTATAATTGTTTTGGTCTTTGAACATTTCCATGATTGTCTGACTGTTTGGAAAGTTTTTGTCTGTCCTTTCATTTAACTGATACTTTTATTATTAAATGGAGACTTTTTTACAACATAAACTGATAAAAAAATAGTTCACTTCTATTGCTCAATGTTAGGGTCAATGTCACTTTAAAAATTCTTTATGGTAGATCTACATCTGAGGATGAAGTCGGCTTGAAAAGTTCTACTAAAATATTTGTCTGTTTGAAACTCCACATTTATTGCTTTTCTTGTGAACAAAGGACCATTAGAAACACCCTAACATCCAACCCTAGATAATGATTGATTTACAGTGAAATTTCTTACAGGATAAGGTTGTTTTCTCAATGCAGTTTATGCACCAGTAAATAACAATCATTAGTACGAACCAAGATGCCTTTATTGTATATGGTTTATATTTCACTCTGACTCGTGAAACACAAGAAAACTACAGACTGCTAAATGAAATTCATCTCTTATTACTCATTGCCTTATTAGCCAGACTGCAAAGCAATTATGGCTTATGGATGTCTGTCCAACCATCTGGTGCCAACACTCAAGAGGGGATTTGTGTTTAAGTCATTTTCTCAAACTATTACTCTCCTGGTTACACAAGTTCATGTTTAATTTTGTCACATGGAGTACTACCATTTTCAGTTAAAACTAGATATGTAATTCATGGTCTAGAAGTTTCTATTAACCTTTATGCATATTTGTTTCTCGGGGTACTATTGCCTTTTTACAGATATCTGTATCATTAAATGTATAATACCGTTTTGATTAAGTCTTCTGGGTTTATGACATTTATATTTTAATTCTTTAATTCAGTGGCAAGCTAGCACTATAAAGTTAATGTACACCACTTTGTGGGAATCTCATTCATAAACCAAGGCCAATCACTAAGGTCAAGTCAACAACTATTTAGGTCAAATATGCCATGCATTAATGTGAAGGGAGGTCAAGCAAACATCACATGTAATTAGGGGTGCATTTGCCCTATAGAGATATCATGCATGCCCTAATTGTTCATTGGTTCAGTAGTTTGAGAAGTTTATAACATTACTTTTAGTTATTTCAAAATAATACAATTGTTTGAGAATTTTGTAGTGACATCAAATTTGTTGATTTGGTGCATATATAGAGACCGTATAATGAGAATACATGTACCATATAATCTATTTTTCAGTCTATGCCAGTTCTATAAGAGTTGTTGAGAAGAAATAGTAATTTATTTTTAACATTTGTTCATAGGATTTAGGGGAGTGGAAAATGTTTAATTTAAAGTTAGTACTGTAATGATTGGGTTTTTGTAATGAGAGAGGAAAAGACCTGATTTTACAAACAAGTTTATTCCATAGCATACATACTACAACTGACTTGCTTGTCAGACCTACATCTAGCACCTTATATGTCAGCCTTATCTCAGATCTCTAAGTTGCTGATTCGGTAGTGGGAAAGTCTATATTACCACATAGCACTGCTTCTAGAACACTACATCCCTCCTTTTCTTTCAGACTTAAAAGTTACATTTTTAAACTGAAATTCAGTTCAGTATGTTTTGAACTAGTCACAATGATAATAATACATTTCCTAACAACAGACATTCACATAATAGAAATTCATGAGTGTAATCAATCTGCATCTTGATTTTCTGATATTGTACAAAATGGTCAACTCAGAACTGGGCAAAGTAGGTTTACAGTTGGGTTTAGTCCTAATCTGGGATTTGATTGACGGTAGAGTTCAAATTCACCATGTCAAACTGAATTGCAATTTGATGAGATACACATTATTATTATTAACTTTCTAGATCTACACAAAAGTTTACAGTTATAACATACTACACTATAAGTAAAACATCATACAACACAATGTATGTAGTAAAGCTTCTAAAAGTTGTGCATTGTTTTGCACACACATAATCCTTAAGGTAGTCTGGTGGTTTTCTGACACTTGATGATCTTCTTAATGTTAAGTCTGATGTTGGATATGTGTCACATATATCTCCACCCTTCTTTAGATTTACTGTACCATGCATCTGGTCATTGGATGGTGGAATATGGGGTGAATTCTTAACTGTCTTGAAGAATGATGAATTTCTAGTGATCTGATAGTCTTCTCGCTACTATCATTGATCTCTTTTTGTTGACAACTTCATATGGTTTGGGGTCAACTAGAGTTGACAACTTGTATCTCTTTGCTTTACTAGAACACTGTCTCCAACGTTGAAATTTTACTTCTTAGCTTTTCGAGTTTAATCTGCATAGCTCTTCACCTTTACCTTTTCTTACTATCGGTTTTCCCAGTTGTTTTTGTCTAGATTTAATTTGTATACTTGGGAATTTCGTTCTCTTTTTTTAACAAAGTAGCATCTCAGCGGGAGATTTATTGGTTGCTGCATGAGGTATGGCTCTGTAATTGCATAAAAAGTTGTACATTTCTTGTTTCTAACTTTTATATTCTGCATTAGCTGCTTTAATTGCTTTTCCAATTCTCCTCATAAACCTTTTTGCTTCACCACTGGCTTGAGGCCATAAAGGTGTGATTTTCGTATGCTTAAATCCCATGTATCTTGCAAACTTTGCAAACCCTTGTCCACTGAATGGAGGACCATTATCGGTTTTTACAACTTCTGGTATTTTGAGCATTGAAACTATTTTTTTCAAGTTGCAGAAAGAGAGCTTTTGCTGATGTTGAGTTAATAATTTTAATGACTGGATACTGTGAGTAGTCATCAACAAGTACCATTAGGTACACTCCGGATTGAAGAGGGCCACTGAAGTCCATGTTGATATGACACCAAGGGTTGGCTGGTGGAACTGCCATTTTTAGTGGCTCCGTCGTTTGCTTTTGCATTCGGAAGACACGGTATACAACTTTGTCAGAAATCCTCTACTTGTTTGTCAATACCAGAAAATGATACTTTCTCACGAAGAAGTTGTTTTGTCTTAACTACACCCTGATGGCCTTCATGTACTAGCTCTGTTACTATTTTGTAGCCCTTTCTGTATTACTAGTTTCCTGTCACACAGTTGGACAACACCATCTGTAACTGAAACGATCAAGTTCAATGTCTGAGTCTTGAAAATGTTTCCAAGGTTTTGTTAGTTTGTATGCATGTTTCCAATTTCCAGATTCTTTGAAGGTCCTGGTCCATTAAAGTTGCCATCCGAATTTCTTCAGTGGTCATAGATTTTGGTATAGCATTAATGGATACGAATTGAACATAAGCTTCTGTAATTTCAGAACGTTTATAGCATTCAGTTCCACCTTTGGGATGTTGCAAAATATAATCTGCTTCATTTGTTTTACCTGTTTGTTTTGAAATTGTATGCTTGTAATCTCAATCACCATCTCTCAATTCTTGCAGGGTGGGGTGTTGATTTTGGATTATTGAAAATTACTTCCAGGGGCTTGTGGTCGCTGATTAGCTTAAACGTATAAACAAACAGGTACAGATGGAAGTGCTCACAACTCCAGACTATTGCTAGTGCTTCATGTTCTATCTGTGAATAATGCTTTTTCCACATCTGAAAGTGCTCTACTGGCACAGGTAATAACCTTTCCATTCTGAGTTGATAACGTGCCTACACTGACAGGATTTGCATCTACAATTAATTGTTTCCTTATTAGGATTGAAATACGCTATATTGCATCACATGCTAAATCCAGTTTGAGTTTTTCAAACCTTGTCTTGTGTTTTTCGGTCCATTCCCATGGTTGATTCTGCTTGGTTAAGGCTCAGAGAGGTTCATTAGTTCTTGAATAATCTGGGATAAAACGTCCTGCATAGTTTGTCATGCCGAGAAAACTGCATACTTCTGATAGGTTTGATGGAATACTGGCAATTTTACTTGCTTCCACTTTCTCTGGACCTGGAGAAATTCCATCTTCGCTGAAAATGTATCCAAAGAACTCAATTTTGTCTTTATTGTACTCACACCTGTTTTTAGTGTCAAAACCTTTTTCTTTATGTGAGTGAATGTAGATTCTAGATTTTGTCATGTTTATCAGAGCGACCAAATACTAGAATGTCATCGCTAATATTCCTTGTGCCTTTTATTCATTCTAGTGCTGTACAGGGTACGTTTTGAAATATTTCTGCTGCAGATGATATTACAAAAATGAGGCATTTATATCTCCGTAGTCCAATATGAGTCGAGAATGTTGTAATGTTTCTTGACTTTTCATCCATTTCCAGTTGATGGTAGCCCAAATTTAGATCAAGCTTGCAGAACATGGTTGCACCATTGAGATCTACAATAAGATCATCTATTGTTGGTGTGATGTGTCTCTCACATAGTACCACTTCATTGGGCAAACACATATCAACACAGATCCTGATTTCTACAGGGTTTTGGGGTTTTGAAGCAACCACAATTGGAGATACCCCCAGAGTTGGTCCATCTACCTTTTCGATAATGTCTAATTTTTCCAACTCTTTTTCAACTTTCTTCTGAATGTGAAATGGAATATGATGGTGGGGCTGATTTACAGGAATTACAGTATCATCAGTGTGAATGTGTATATGTATGTCTTTTAATATTCCAGTAATGTAATCTGCTGCATTTATTTTACCTGTTTTGAAATTGTATGCTTGTAATCTCAATCAGTTAGACATTTATGTCTGTTTTCTGCAGTTTAGGCTTATGTTTCAGGTTTGCAAATGTATATTTGTCCATGTCATCAATGCTTGATCCTATGTCAATACACACCTTAATTTTGCTCCATCTACTTGTACCATAATATTATATGAGGCTGTTTTGGTTTCAGAGCATTGACTTTATCTCGAGTTTGCAGGTCAAAGGTGTATTCTGTATCTGAGCTCTCAGATGTACTACCTCTACTATCTATCTTGCTGGCTTTCTACTTGATTAACTTTCTACTTTCTGCCTTGAGTCTTGATCTGGATACTTTTACAAAATGGTTTTTCTTCTTGCAGAAGTTAATTGTCTCCCTTTTGCAGGACATTGCCTATTTTTGTGTGGATATTTGCCATCACAATTTCTGTATGTTTTGTTGCTGCCTTTAGCTTTCTCCGTGAAATGTGTCTTGTTTCTGTGACGACTCTGTCCTTCCTTTTGTTATGGCATTGGCATTCTCTCTTTGTGATTTTTCTATTTCTGTTGTTTGTCTGTCACTGAGTTCCATGGCATGGGCAAGTGTGAGAAGATGCATTAGGTCCATCTCTTCACAAAGTACATGACATCTAAGATGTGTTGAAGAACATCCTTGAATTACTTGTGATTTTATTTCTTTATCAGCATTATTGAATTTGCACGTTGCTGAAAGCTGCCTTAGCTTGGTGTGGAAATCATTAATCAATTGTTCACTTTGTTGTGTTTCCTGCTGAAATTTATAGATTTCAAATTCGTGGTTCTTCTTTGGTGCAAAAAAATTTGTCAGCTATTCTGCGGCGGTTGGATAATCTTCTGTCACTTTGGAGTGTTTTGAAAATGTTGTGTACTTCCTCTCCTGCAAAGTGTAAAAGGAGTGCACATTGACATTTTGTGTCTGATGTCCATTCCGATCAGAAGGTTATCAAGTCATTTAACCCACTTCTTCAATTGGATATCAGGTGCATTTTCATGGACTGAGAATGGTGGGAAAATGATCAAACTTGCTGCCATTATCAGAGATGAAGACTTTCACTACAAGTGTACAACGCAGTAGCAGGTCTGTAGTAATTCTCTGAGTAGAATAACACAACTGTCCTTATTCTTCCCTTGTTATCCTAAGTTTTGTCAGCTATATCCTCATTGCCATTGTAATGTTTGTTTGGGTTTTTGTAATGAGACAGTTTTTTCCATGGCATACGTACTATAACTGACTTGCTTGTCAGACCTACATCTAGCACCTTATATGTCAGCCTTATCTCAGGTCAGTTGCTGATTCGGCAGTGGGGAAAGTCTATATTACCATACAGCACTGCTTCTAGAACACTACAAGTACCTACTGGACGATGTGAATTTATTCAAGGATTTGAATATTTAATTAATTCTACTGGATTATGTAACACTTTCAAGGACTTAAGTGACATTCTACGTTTACAGGATTACCTTGAAGTAAAAACATTTGGATTTAGAAATTTTTAAGTGGTGTTATCACATAAACACATTATAACCTCCATTTGGAATACCTAGGACAGTTTCCAAATTCGTGTGAAATTAAAAGTTCAATTTAGGACAATATTCATGGAATTCATACACTGTAAGTTATATTTTATTCTTTCACTTTGTTTGATTTTATATTTCATTTAAATAAATTTATATTTTGGAAAATTTAATACTTGTTGGGTTCCCCTTATCTTGTTACTTAAGTTTAAGCCTCTAGACGTAACAGCGTATAAAGTCACATAGTTTAGTATTCATTGTGTCAGAATACATACTATAACCATCACTGAAAGCTTTGTCAGTATTACATATATTTCAAGGTCCAGTGAGTTGTGCTTATCTTTGTGTTGAGTTCAGGTTCTCTATGTTAAGGGTTGTATTCAAAGTTATTTTCTCAAATTCTATTTATCACTGAGTCACATAAGTTATTTAGTTGTGTCATGTGCAGTAATACAATCATTAAGTGAAAATTAGGTAACTATGACCTTTATTTTAGTCAAGGGATGTTTTGCTAACCACTATGTTTAGCTCGTTTTCTGAGGCACTAGGGTGTCAGATAACTAGGTATGGAATTGTGTAATGAGGACTACTAGAGCTATTAATAAAAAATGTCACTGTGACCTGTATTTCATGGTGATTTGTGCTTAGACTTTGTATTAGGTCATATATTCAAATAGTATTGCTTGTAAAGTCATATAGTCAGGTAGTTAGATTTGGTAATGTACGGTACACAGATAATAGTAACCTTGTGAGTAAAAAATTACTGTACATATGCATTCATGGTTAGCATAACTTCCTATTATATAATGTCATTTTTTAGAAAGATTTTATTTATATTTTTTGCACAACAAATTATTACAAAGTACACCAAATACATGTCTGCACTTTTACAAGCGTGTGCTTGACAGCTCCAGTGCTGGAAATTGATTTGGTCTTTCATGATGAAAGAATTTAGAACTCGGCGATCAAACTATCATAGGAGTCTGCAGTTTTATCAATAAAGCACGACGAAATTTCTGACAACATGAAATCACCTTATCGGTATTATAATTTAACACGTTAAACTATTGACCAGGCACAACCCTTGCATATATTTCATAGCTCATTACTGAACCCAGGACAAGGAAGTGCAAAGTGCAAATAAGGATTGAGGAGGACTTATTTAAATAAGTTTAATAGAAATATATATTTTCGTTCTTAATAGTGTGTAATTTGTACCTTGTGTTGTGCCGGTGTAGTAATATTGAGTGGACAGCTCCTGAAATTTGTCTCTTCCTTTCCTTTATTCTGTAGCGCTTGAACGCTTATGTTAATCATTTTTATCTTTTAATCGTCCTTACAACACAGATCGACAGCCCGTTCTGTACATCTCTGCATTCTTCCTTGAAACAAGATTGTTCTGGAACTGTGCTGGAGGTGCCCGGCAATTTACCCGAATCAAGAAAGCAACTAAATGACAGGCAGAAAACCGGAAAGATGTTTGGAGTGATAGCTTCAGGAAGAATTGTAAGATATATCTCTTCTTGTACCTTGGCTACTAAGATAAAGGATCCGTTTTCTCTTGGTAGCAAGCTTCGATATGTAAACCCATTTTTCGATTTAAAAACATCATACGCAAATTTTCACGTTATCAGCATTCTTTTTTTCTTCTTCTGTACTTCACGTTTTTAGATAAGTAGAAGACGAAGGATGGGAATAGAAAAACGAATATCATACTAGAATGATGTCACTAGCGGCATATCCCAGTGATCCATTTTAGAGCTTTTCTTGTTTTTAATTTTTGTAGATAACGTCCCTACATGATTGTGTTAAGCACAGAAATGTTAGTTGCAGATGACAGCTTCGATTTGAGCTGGGCTTTGAGGCCATGGAACTCTCTGCTTGTTCCCAGAATTCTCTCTTCAGAATATAATGTAAGAAAATTTGTAAGGCTTCAAATACGTAAAGCTACTGTTTTATACCTCCGAAAGATTTGTGCTAGAAAGTGTCGAGTCACAGAGTTTAGGAGTTCATACCTCATTAAAGCCAGGCATTCATATTGGCAAGTAGTCGAAAAAGATACCAGAAAATTGGAGTTATTCATAGATGTTTGACAAATTTCACACTAAAAAGGACACTTGTTCTTATGAGACAATCACCAGACCATCTTTGGAATACACTTGGAGCCTATGGCTGAAAGTAGATATTAAGAAACTTGAAAAGTTTCAAGAAAAGCACTTGGGCCTATGCAAGCAAGAGAATTTAGTACTAGTACTTCCATCTTTAGAGTCCAATCAAACTCAGATTTAATAGGGCAGGTTACGAATTAAGCAGATGTGACACCACTTGTAAGAACCTCATGCCTAAAAATAACTCCATGTGGGCAGTGTCTTAAACCCTGCTGACAAACTTTGTAACATGGCTACCAAATTTCAGTATTTTGAGTTAACTGAAGATGATGTTCCAGATGCGAAATTACCTTAATAGAAAGTCACTCTGTTATACAACTGAAAGGGTGTTTACTAATAGAATCTATGTTGGGGTTTGGACCGAGACATGGAAATCCCAGTCAGTGGGTTATATTATTTGTCCCCGCACTGGGGAGTCTAATAGAAAGTAACTTTGTTATACAACTGAAAGGGTGGTTACAATGTCATTTCCCTACAAGTGGAAATCACATTGTATTCTTTATTTCAGTAATTTAGGCTACTGTTCTATAATACATGCAATAAAGGTCATTATACGTGTGTGCAAATTATTTTCAGATGTTAAGTATAGGTTTTTTTTCTACTTAATGAATGGTATATCAACTGTGGACTTGGAGACAAAATCAAGGATAGAATTTTATTAAGATGTGATGGCACACTAATGTTTATTTTAACATTGTCTTTCTTGAATGTCTTGGTAATTAAAAAAATACAGTGTTCGTCTTGAACTAGTAGATTATTTCTGGAGCAGATGTTAAAAATGGAGAAAAAACCCACTCAGAAGCAATGTCGCCTTCATATCTACCTGTCTCAATAATAAGTTTTTAGCTAGGAACATCTAAATATAAAAAAGTCAATAGGAATGTAAATAGGTAATCCTCAGCATAGATATTTCTCAACATTCTGTAATGATTTGTAATTTTTATAATAAATATGTTGACTGATTTGTCTTTGCCAATTTGGACATGTACAATCTTTTATGTCTGAAAAAGTTATTGCATCAAAATTTTTAATTGGACATATTTTTTCGCTATATCAGAATTCAAATAATATTCTGGAATTCCTCCATCATGGCTGTATCAATTTAATTATAAATATGTGCCTTAAGATTTTTCTGACAATTTATTTCTTCTAAATATTGATTATTGAAATTGCCATTATTAATCCGATTTATTGAGGTTTCATTTTCACTAGTCAGTTTTATAATTGAAAGGAATGCACAGTGAAATAGATGAATAAACAAAGGTATGTGCATATAAGTTAGTAAGTAAAATAGTAGATGTGCAAATAAAATGAATGGGGGAATGAACAAATGAACAAACAATTATAATGTAAGAAAAGATAGAACTATTGCAAAATATATAAATTTACACATGAAGGAGAATAAACAAGAAAATAATAAAGGACCATAACATTTTACAAAGTGGACATTATAACTTTGATGAAAAATATATAAAAGTTGAAAATTTTGACAATGAACAGTGGCTAAATCTGGTTAATATTTTTTCTTTGAGTGTTATTTTGTACACATCGATATTTGCAGAGCAACATAGTTCAGGGTATAAGGAATAGTTTAGTCGCATTTGTTTCTTTACATAGACACAACACACACACACATACACAGATACTTGCACTCACAAATATTGTAAACAAAGCCACTCATTTACAAACCACAAGGTGTGTTAAATTGCCTGTTTGTTTTGTTACGTATACAGTCCTACCCATTTATGTCGACATCCTCGGGCCCGAGGAAATATTGTCGACATAGGCGGATGTCGAGATAAGTGTTGGGGGGGGGGGTACTGAAAAAAAAGATACAAGTTAAATTCGTCAGTAAGGGGTGACCTGTCGTCAGTGAGTAGCATGTACACTTTGAGAAACCAAACAATGCAAATTTTGATTACATGAAGACAAAACCAGTGTCAAATACACTTGTATATTGACAAATTACATTTTGGTTACCTTTGTGTAATAAAATCCACAATAAAATATTGCATCGGTCACATCCTGATGTGAAAAACATTCACTACGATTATTCAATGTCGGCATAAGCACATGGTTGCATAGTTGTTATTTACACGCTTGGAGTACATGTACTTAAATTGGCCTAGATTTTGGTCAGTCAATTCCCATCTTACTGAGGCTACCAAGGGGATGGGGCTATTCACAGGGAAATGAAAACCTGTCAACAAGTTGGTTTAAACAGTACGTGTATTTAGTTACAGAAGTCATCGTGAAAATTACATAAAAGCGAACAAGAGATATGCGGCTGATATGATTAACGCAGGCATAATATTGTATACATTGACACATGCTAATGAGGTATTAAAAGAAAATGATTCTTATAATACAATATTGTAACAATGTCTGCTCAATACATTTACAATTTTTCACAGACATCTTTGCGAGATGTCCCACCCTCAGCTTCCTTAACAGCCAGATATTTAGTTTCCAGAGACTGTAAAATTAATCTGCGTTTACACTGCCGTTGGTAGCCAACGTAAATATAAATAAACTTAAAAAGGAAACTTTCACAACGCAATAAACTTGTTTTAATCACCGATCACTTTGGAAAATGCAAGAATCAGATCAGATTTCATTGCTTTTATTTAAGTCGCCGCCAGAGGCCAACTTTACAGGACCAAACAAAAGCCTGTTTTTTTTTTTTTATCCGACCGCGACATTAAAGCCTGCCAGCAAGATCAACTAATTGTTGAGTAAAGTACAGGTCGGAACTGGCCGCTTGCCGACATAGATGATTAGGCGAGAAAATTAAAGCCTGGCGGCAAGATCAACTAATTGTTGAACAAAGTTTGGATCAGAATTGGCAGCTTGTCGACATAAATGATTAGAAAACAAAGGCTTTGTTCAAGCTGGGACCAAGGGCTTCTGTCGACATGTACGTTTATTTTTTTATCTCGACATTGACATAAGCATGACAATTTTGGTAGTAATAGTAGACCAAGGGACCGGGACTTTGCTTTTTTGTCGAAATAGGCAGCTTGTCGACATAAGTGGGTAGGACTGTATGTAATTAAATTACTTGTGTGTTAGTTTTAAATTCACTTTTTCTTTATTTTTATTTCATTACATTTTATTGCAAGGATTTTTATTTCATTACATTTTATTGTAAGGATATTTTTACTGGATTTGACATTTTTCCCAGTAAATTTAGTTCAGTTCTTTTAGCCTGTTTATAACGCAAAATGATTGCTACATTGTATTTTTAGCTGACCTAGTTCTTGACCTTGGTTCCGATTTTGTAAACACTAAGTGAAAATGATTGGCTATTACCAAGGTCATGTTCAGCCCACATGTCAGCTCAGTTGGAAACAGTTTTATTTTAAAATTCATTTCCAGCATAGGAATCTAATTCTTAGATAGGGCTATTCTAGCCTACGTGCAAATTGACTTGTAGTGAGTGATCACATGACCCATCACGCAGGTTTGAAATGACATTTTAGTTGGACTTCAATACTCATATCTCAGTGAATTTTAGTCAGTTGTAAAATAATACCTTGAGGCTGAAAGGTATTCCTGTTGTTGCCATTTGAATTGAGGTTTTTTTTATTTAAAATAATTTATTCACCCTGGAAAATACTCTTCTTCACTGAAATTCTTGGACAAAGACATTTACTAAACATTATTCAGAATTCAAAAGCCAGAATTATATTCTTGGTAACTCAACAAGGAACTGTCGACACATCAACACAAACTGGTTATAGAGGATGTCCTCGTCTTCCATATTGGAACTTCATCGAGATTTGAACTTGGATTCAATTAGAACTGTTCAGTGATAGGACTTATATTTTTCAATTCTAGGATTAATTTTTGGATTAGATTCACAAACCATAAGTCCTATTTCGTATTTTTACCTTGTTTTCTAGGGAAATAAATTATTTTGTTAAATTTACAAAGCTTGTTGACTTCACTCTTTTCTTTTGTTACTTTTGAATAAGCCTACATGTAACAGTTTGATGTTAAAGTAAATTTAAACTAATAAATCAGACAAAATTTGACAAAAGAATCCACTTTTTCATAAAGTCAAAATTTGACAAAAGAATCCACTTTTTCATAAAGTCATCACTTCTGTTATTCACTTTGGCAACATATTTTTCCATCCTTTTTTTTTTTTTTTGTATGATAAAGCACAATTTTTGTAATGGATGAGATTTGGGATTTTTGATGCACAGCATGATCTGTATATAGCATATTTTTTCAAGCAACATTAGGAAGTTGATAAGATCATCAAGGCTGTTATTTCCTATAAAGACATTTTTTTGTATAATTTTAAAATTTGCATCATAAGATTGGATTCATTCCACAAATAATTTCCAAAAATGTTTCAGTAGCTGAACAGTCATAGAATAAGTGCTAAATTTTTTCTGTTCCCTTCTTACAGAAGGTGCATTTATCATTATCATTTAATCTTTTTCAAAAACTGGTTTTGTGGCAATATTTTTATGTAGAAATCTAAAATAAAAGCTAGTCACCTTTGTGTCTCTAGTACAAGAAGTAGCTAAAACAAAAGAGTTGTTCCATTCATTTGCGCCAGTTGCACACTCTAGCTGCTTGGACCAAGTTTCTTGTTTATCTTTTGGCTTTTGTGTCTTGGTTCTTGTCAGATCTTGATAAATAAATTTTTTCCTTGCTCTTACCCAAAGGAGTGAAGTTTTGTCAAGTATTACATGGAAACTGTTTCCTCTTTCAAAAACACTTTTAATTTTCTTTTTCCATTTTATTGATATCTTTGAAATAGGAGCAAAGAAAACTTATTAGTTTGTGTTGTTTCATTTCATCAAAAGTTAATAGAGATCTTTTTGCATCATAAAGGTGTTGAATAAGCACATGTGTTTTCCATCATGTGGATGATTTAAAATTGCCTATAGTTACTAAATTACGAATATCTTGAGACAAGTATTCCTGAATAGTTTATGGTTCATTTATCCATTGTGATAAAGCATAAATAACATCAGGCCAAAATATATTTTTAATTGTTGTAGAGATTTCTTTCAATTTTTTTTCTAATAATTTTAGTACAGTAACAGTATACCAGTACCTGCAAATTTTCTAAATATTTGTTCAGAGACCATTCTTTTCCCCATAAACCATCTTCATTTAGTAAAAGGCACCTAATCCAGAAGGTTTTATATAACACACAAATGAGTGCATGTGAATCATATTTAATTGCCTTTCCTTGAAGGAAGCTATAAGTGTACCAATTTTTACCCTCTTGGTTTTGCCACTATATACATGTAGGAATTCTTGTTTCCTGCATCCTTTTATCTGGTACACAATCTTAATTATGCAGTTTATATTACTGTCATCACCCAAAGATGCACATGTGGATAATATCACCTTGCTCTGGCAATCTTTTGTTTTTTTTTAAGAAGCAGCAGTTTTCTGTGAATTAAAATGAATCTTGATAAATATTACTGTCATAGCCAATTGTTTCAGAGCTTCTACTTTTTATAAACTTGGTTTGGATGTAGTATTTGACAGATTATTGTGAACACAATTAAACTCAGTTTTTAGTAGATCACCATGATACTTGGCAAATGTTATGGCTTTTATATGAAGAGGTACTTGTACACAAATCACTGTTCTCTCACAGTGTTTGTTTGAGTTACATGTATTACCATATTTATCCAGCAAAACTGTGTAAATGCAACTGGTCTTGCAATTTTTGATGGGTCACTTTTAAATTTAATACTACTCCTGAGTGGATGGTGATATTGACAGGTGGTTTTCACTAAAAGACTTATGATGTCCAGTCAGTCTTGAATGAAAAAGGTTCTGATTTGGTATCCAGTATTGCCACCAAGAGTGGACAACTACACCTGGCTCCCCTAGAAAGTCCTTTCTGATGGATCAGGTGGATGCGCAGATATGCTCATCCAACGACTGTCAAAGTAGATGGCAAGAGCTATGTGGACAGTGCAGGGCATCAGTTCATTTGCAATAGGAACTGCTGGCCATCCATTGCATCCAGAGACTTGTCTCCAGACATCTCGACATTGTTGTGTCAATGGATTCAAACAGGCCTGGACAAAAGAGTGAAGGTGAACATGCAACTTTCCCTCATTTGAATCCAACTCACACACAAGTCATAACATTTTTTTCTCCTCAGCTTTCACTCTGGGATGTAGCTACATACCTGCACACAAGTGACATAGGTGGCAGAGGGCATAGGGTTGCATTTCACTGAACATAACAAAAGACAGGAACATATGCCCACTGATGGATTGTACATCAGTAAATAGACCAAGAGAAGAATGGCTCAAGATGGAAGAGAACTTGTCATATTGAACATCCAGATAAGCTCTCCAGCTTGAGACTTGCCAAGCTGAGGAAGAATAACTCTCCAAAGAAAGAGCCAGAAAAAGCCTTCTTTGGAGTGGCCAATGTAAAGAAGAGAACATGAAGCTGGTGTTGGGTTTTCAATCAAATCACAGTTGGTTAACAAGCTCAAAATGAGACTCACACATTCTGGAAAAAGACATGCAACTTTGATAAGTGCCTATGCACCTGCCATGTCCAACCCAGATGAGAACAAGAACAAATTTTGTGAAGACCTGGACTTTCTTATTGCAGAAGCACCTAAGGCAGACAAGCTCATCATCCTTGGTGACTTCCATGCTAGAGTTGGCACAGATCACCAGATATGGCTAGATGTCATTGGTAAAAATGGCAAATGCAACAATGGACTCTTCCTACATAGGAAATGTGCTGAACACAACCTCCTAATCACCACCACCCATGCTCCAAGCACTGGCATGTTATTGACTACATCATTGTCAGGATATGAGACAGGCAGAATTTCTGAGTGACAAAGGCCATTAGATGTGCAGTCTGACTTAAGACTCATGTTCTCCAACTAGATACAATCAATATAAACTCTGAGAATGTCAAGGAAAACTTGGCAGAGGCTCTGCGTACTCAACAGCAGCCAAAACATTAATTCCCACCATACGTAAACATCAAGATTGGTTTTATGAGAATGATGCTGCCATTCAGAGACTCATGAATGAGAAATATCGGCTACAGAAGGCCTGTTTAGATGACAGCACTTAATCATCCAAAAAACAGCTTTCAACAACATCAAGAGGACTGTCCAGTACAACTCAGAGAGCTGCAAGACTCATGTCTGAGCAGTAAGGCAGATGAGATTCAGCTCTGCACAGACAGGAATTACATGTAGAACTTCAGTGATGCACTGAAGACAATCTACATCCAGTCATCCGAAACATCTCCAATACTGAGTGCTGGCAATGCCACACTGCTCACTGACAAAGAAAAGATAATTCAAAGATGGGCAGAACACGTCAACGACATCCTCAATCAACAGACATTAATTATAAGACTGCCCCAAGGTGGAAATCAACTTATCACTTGCTGATGTGCTAATGTTGCCTGAAACTGAAAGCAAATTACATATCAAATGGCAAAGCATCTGGAGCAGAAGCTATTTCAGCAGAAGTCTGCAAAGCTGGAGACATGCACATTGCACAGAAACTGACTGAACTCCAGTCAATGTGGACTCGGTGAACTATACCCCAAGGAGTGCAAGAATGCATCCATTATCCACTTGTGCAAGCAGACAGTTGTCCACTTGTACAAGCAGACAATCCTGCAACAACCATATGGGCATCTCCTTGCTGTCAATAGCCTGCAAAATCCTCACCACAATTTTCCGGAATTGCCTCATGCATTACATTAATCAAGGGCTCCTGCCTGAGAGTCAGTGTAGCTTCCGGAAAGGACTAGGGACCACAGACGTGCTGTTTACAGCTTGTCAGCTCCAGGAGAAAGCCAGAAACAGAACACCAATGTGTACACCACGTTCTTCAACCTGATAAAAGCCTTTAGCACTATCAGCCATGGAGGCCTTTGGAAAATCAAGGCAAACTTTGGTTACCAAGGGGAAACTGATCATGATGGTTCAGCAATTCCATGATGGCATGCTCTCTCCTGCTATCGATGATGGCAAAACATCTGAACCATTCTCAGTCATCATTGGAGTCAAGCAAGGCTGTGTTGGCCCCAGTCGTTTTCAGTATGATGTTCTGTGTGCCATGCATAATGATGCCTTCTGTGACTGTGACACAAGGATCAGCATCAGATACCAGACTGACAGCATGCTCCTCAATCAGGGAAGACTGTAGGCAAAGATGAATTTACAGAAAGTGACTGTTTCTGATCTCCTGATGATTTTCCAGAGTACCAAATCTAAGTCGGACATGCAACAGAGTATGAACCCTTTGTCATCAGCTTGTGACAATTTTGGTCTCACAGTCAGTATCAATAAGACAGGTGATGCGCCAAACAGCACCAAGAAAGCCAAATGGCCAAACACTCCTGGCATTGGACAGGTTTCCCTCAGCAGCACACTGTCATGTGTAATCCACATCAATGATACAACCACTACCAGAAAGTATGGCCTTGGCAGACTGTGGAAGGGGCCCTGAGTGGCCAAGTGGTCTAAAGCTCTCACCATTATGGATCACTGCCATCTCACCTGTCTTCATGGGTTCGAGTCTCGGATTCGGCCAATGTGGGTATGTGAGTAAGCTTGCCAGTAGCTTCTTGTGGGTCGGTGGTTCTTTCCATGGTTTTCCCGGGTTCTTCCTCCACCATTTTTACTGGCTGCCATGTATAGCCTATCTTGTGCTGAAAAATGGCATTAAACCCTACAACAACAACAACAACAACAGATTGTGCACAAAAGTGGTTGAGTGCAGATGCATCGGTCTGCAAACAGAACTGAAGGTCTTCAAAGCCATTGTTTTGTCAACGCTGATATATGTTTGTGAAGCCTGGACAGTGTACAGATACCATGCCAAGAAGCTGAACTAATTTCACATGGGCAGCCTGAGGAAACTGATAAGGATAAGATAGCAGAACAGGGTCCCAGGTGCTGAATTTCTCAGGCAGGCAGGCATTTCAAACATCTATGAAATCACAGATCAGATTGGCAGACCATGTCACCAGGATATCAGAAAAGCAACTGACAAAGATCTTCAAAGGTGAGCAGAAGGAGGGAAAGTGATCTCAGGATGATCAGAAGAATTGCTTCGAAGATTCCCTTAAATCATCCTTGAAACACTTCATTGATTCTGAGTCGGGGAAGATCTTGCACAGTATATCTCAACATGGCACAGTCTCATCCCTACTGAAGCTACATATTTTGAATGGAGAATTGCAGAGGCAGTGCAGAATCAGTAATCAATCAAACCCAAGTGACATCTCTTGTCAAGTGTGCCACAGACAGTTTAAATCACAAATTGTCCTGATCAGCCATACACATACTCACAGAAACCAAAATAGTTAGCGATGTAATGGTCATCTTTGAACTCAAAGGACAAATAATAGAACATTAGCTTGCCACAATGGCAGCCATCTTGAAAATGTTGTTAAAGCTACTCCTTTTGAATGGATTACTTATCAACAGGATGTTTTCACAAAAGATTTCAATATATGTCTATAGCTTGTCCTAAAAGAAAATGGTGCAAATCAAACCTCCAGTTTTGTGGCCATCTTTGAAATCTTGTTATTGCAGCTTCACCATAATTTATAATCTTAGTGGCATGGGTTAATGACAAGTAGTTGGTTCGAAATTTAAAATGGTAGCAATCAGACCTACAATATTATATCGCCTAAATGATAGCCATATTGAAAATCTTTTTATAGCTACTTTTGCTGAACATATGGCATATAGACATGGTGTTTTCACTGAGAAATTTTCTTTGTTATCTAATTGGTCCTAAACAAAAAAGGTACTTGTCAATGGTGCTCATCTTAAAATCTTGTCCTTATTCATCTTGAAGGAATGCAGGATCTAGACTAGGGAGTGATTCAGGCAGTCATCCATTTTGCATAAATATCCTCAAAAAGTGAAATTTGATTTCAGCTCATTCACCATACACCCATTTGCTCATTAAAATAATCAGAGTAACAATTTTGGATCAATTTACCCATCAAAGATGAATTGGAAAATTAAAAATGCAGGATTTTTTGCTCTATATAGTCACTTTTTGTGATAGCTTGATGATCATAAACACCAGAAATTACATTGCTATCTACAGAATTCCCAGTGAAAATGTACGCATGCATCTTGTAATATTGAATTTCTGTAGCCTAGTCAGAAGTGAGTTGTGCCTCATTGGGTGCATCCACTTGCATTGCTGATAACATTCATTATTTTATCTAATATTTTGTCCAGTAAACACAGGAAAAGATGACTTCTTTTATGGAAATAGTTTGGCTATCCTATTTTTGAGATTGCCATGACTGTGTTATACACCAAGTGTAGTGATGTGAAGAAAGAAAATTTTGTATCAAGAATGAGAGGGCTTTCTTGTGTCTGGAATGCAAATACAGGGCCAGTCTTCAATTGGCTATTTGGCTTGTCAAAAGAAGACTGATAATTCTCAGTTCTGACAAAATGTCACCCCTTTTCTGTCAGTCTTTGTAGGCTAGCAACAATATCAGCAAAGCCCTTTATAATTCAGCAGTGGTATCAGCATAGCCCAAAGAAGTTGCGATGTTGTATCTGCAGTGTGTGATTTGTACAGCCAATGATGATGGATACTTTCTCTGAATCTGCACATATCCTCTCCTTTGACAGTGTGTCCCAAGTACTTGACATCTTGCATGAACAAGCAACATTTCTTGTACTTGAGTTGCAGGCCAGCTTCCATCAACCTGCCAACGACTTGTTAAAGATGATCCATTTCCTCTTCAAAAGGACATCCAAATATTATTATGTTGCTGAGGTACAGCAAGCCTATCTGTCACAGGAGCACCACCAGAATTTTCCATTAGTCTTTCAAAGTAACATTGTAACGAATATGTAATTAAATTACTTGTTAGTTTTAAATTCTTTTTTATTTTATTTTTGTTTCATTACATTTTATTGTAATGATAATTTTCACTGGATTTGAATCTTTTTTCGGAAAATTCACTTCTCTGTTTTGACCTGATTAGAAAGTAAAAGGTTGCTTTATCACTATTTTTAGCTCACCTTGGTTGAGACGTTTGTAAACATTGAATGAAAACGATTGGCTATTACCAAGTTCATGTTTGGCCCATTTGTTAGCTAAGTTGTAAACAGCCTTTTTTATTTATTTTCAGCGTGAGAATCTGATTCTTTGCTATGATATTTTGGCCTATGTGTAAAATGGCATTGTTTTTACTGTGCTGTTCAAATTAGTGATCACGTAGCCCCGTCATGTGAGCCACTATGTGATCCAAATTCGTGGGTTAAAACAGACATTTCTAGTAGATTTAGGCAGTCGTATTCCACACCTTTAGAGATCAAGGTGTTTTTTTTATGTTGATGCCAGTTGATTTAGACTTCTTCTATTTTGTGGATTTAATAATTAATATTCTCTAGAAAACACACAAGTGCTCTTTATAAAAATTCTGGTACAAAGACATTTAGTGGACATTTATTCTGGAATTCTAACAGAACATTATAAATTGTGATTCAGTGAGGAACTGTTGCCATCGGTACAATGACCTCATCTGATGTCATCGCCTTCCGTATTGGAACTTCATCGAGATTCGAACTTGGATTCAATTAGAACTGTTTAGTAATAGGACTTATATTTTTCAATTCTAGGATTAATTTTTGTATTTTTCAATTCTAGGATTAATTTATGGATTATATTCACAAACCGTAAGTCCTATTTCATATTTTTACTTTGTTTTCTAGGGAAATAAATTATTTAGTTAAAATTTACAAAGCTTGTTGACTTCACTCTTTTCTTTTGTTACTTTTGTATGAGCCTACACATAACAACATTTAAACTTGAAGTTTTAGTTAACTACATCACTGAGATTGAAAGAGGATCCACCAGTACAAGGCATGATCACATGATTTGAAAATTTAAAATGTTTTGGTTAATAAAATATTTTTTAATGATTTAATAAGCAGTAAAGTAGTTGTCTAAATTTGAATTATGATGAACAAAACTGTGGCAAACTTGGATGCAGCTTGCAGTCTTGTTGTTTCTTACTCCCAGGGTTTTTTCACATCACATATGCATGCAGTGTTTTTTTGCATCCAGATCATTTTACATCCAGGATGCAAAATGTTGTGTTAAAATGACTGCTGTACTTAAATTAGTATTGTTACTGTTGAAGCAAAATTTGACAGTTGCATAATGAATGTCAAAGGATCTTGTAAAATTAGGGCTATAAAAATCATGATAGGCATCCCACAGTGGGATTTTAAATCCAGTTGTAGTATGTAATAGGTCTTGAGAATAAAAATGTACAGACATAGAAGCATCACATATTAATCTTGGAAGGCAGATGAATATACAGGAGGAGTTTAAACTACAACAATGCAGAATCTATACCATAAAGCACTGCTTTCATCTGTAAGTCATTCAGTTAACATTTAACAACTTCATTCCAAAAATATTGCAAGCTTGTATCCTTCACTATTATCCTTTCATTAATAAAGCATTTGTTAGAAGTAGATAGATAAACAAGTTAGCTTTAGTATGACCCTATGGTCTTAAACTAAGCAAAAGATAAAAGCAGAGTTTTGTAAAATTCAACAAACAGTTTATTTCTCTAGAATACAAAGTGAAAATTTAAAAGGAACTTTGAGTACTTTGAATTAAATCCCAAATAATCCTAAATGTTATATCACAAGTCAAAAGTATATACATGTACTGTAATGTTCCAAATAAATTCTAAGAATGTGCGGATGTTCCAATAGTCTTGATGTATCACAATGATACTATCCCAGATAGGTTTTGAATGCATTCATAGTAATCCCAAAGTAGTATTTTCATCTGAAAAGTCAATGAGCACTTTGTAATTTCAATGAACAGTTTATATAATTCCTCTCAGATTTATCAGAAAAGAACTAAATGTGATTCCACTAGACTGATATTTAGGAATAAAAAAATAATTGCCCACCCAGTCCCATATATTAGACTCTCACCTGACCTATGACAATTAATGCTCAGGATATGTCATTTTCCTATCAAATTCATAAACAAGTTCACTTTCAGAAAATACCTAACTGGTCAGTAAGGTCAGGGGTTGAACCTAAATTCAGGTAAACATCATGACAAAACTCAGGTAGACAAAAGAATTTCCAAGGTAAAAACTAACTCAAATCCAAGTAAACATATTTTAAAAATATGACATTAGTCAGAATGGCCCAAACTCATACCCTCAGTTATGGACAAAGGTCAAGCACACAATACAAATTAAATATACATAACAGCTTATTCAGTCATAAAACTACTGTGGCCGTATTCATAGAGGTTTAATGTAACATTATACAGTAGTGCCTTGGCTCATAAGCCATGCTCCCATGCTATATTCTGCCTTCTCTTCGTCAACTGGCTGCTGATTAAATTTCCATCTACTTTTCCAGCTGAGCCATCTATTTTTCTTCTGTTTTCAAAGATCATTTTTGCAGTTTTTCAGTATTTAATGAAAACCAACCTTTTACTTTTCATCTGGAGGCACCTATTAGAAAGATAATAAAAAGACTGTCATACATTTTTCAGCCAAGAAAGATGGGAAACGAAACATAGCTAGTATTTGGACCATTGTGGTACCATGCTATTGTTAGTTTGAGTACAGTGTGTGTATGTCATTATTGGTACCAAGCTATTGTTAGTTTGAGTACAGTGTGTGTGGATCATTATTGGTACAGTGCTATTGTTAGCTTGAGTTCCGTGCATGTGGACCATTATTGGTACCATGCTGTTGCTAGTTTGAGTGCTGTATGTGTAGGTCATTATTGGTACGATGCTATTGTTAGTTTGAATACAGTGTGTGTGTGTGTGGACCATTATTAGTAGCATGCTGTTGTTAGTTTGAGTACAGTGTGTGTAGGTCATTATTGGTAGCATGCTGTTGTTTGTTTTGAGTACAGTGTGTGTAGGTCATTATTGGTACCATGCTATTGTTAGTTTGAGTACAGTGTGTGTAGGTCATTATAGGTACCATGCTATTGCTAGTTTGAGTGCTGTGTGTGTAGGTCATTATTGGTACCATGCTATTGTTAGTTGATTACAGTGTGTTTGGGCCATTGTGGTACCATGCTATTGTCAGTGTTATTACAGACAGGATGAATAATACATATTTATGAATTTCATTATTCGTAGGACTTTAAACGTCGGTCATACCAATGTGATTTTATCCTAGGTTCAAACAGATGCACAGCAGGTCAGTGAGAATAAGTTCATCTTTAACATCCAAGATGCTGATAACATCAACCATATCGTTGTTTTCTTGACTGGACAGGTCCCTTTTCCTGATGGTCTTGGAGGTGCAGGTAGTGGCAGCTTTGTTCTAATGAGCATATTATAGTAAAAGTTTTATGTTTGAATGAAATAATAGTTTTTAATGCTTAATTGTATACACATTTTTTTCTGCTTATTAAAATTTATGAAATACTTTTCAAAGCAATGGATCTTGAGTTGTTTTAGCTAAATATGAGGTATAAGAAAATATTTTGCATCAGTTATCTGAATAACATTTAAAATACTGCTAGCTCTAGTGGTACATTACAGCACCACACAAAACAATTATGATAATATTAATAGAATTTGTTTTGGTTTGGTGTTTTATGGCACAGCAATACAGTGTGTTGGAGTAAAGTGTCTTGCCTAATGACACACCACATTAAACATATATACCCGGGTAAACACATAATCCATCAGTCACAGAATAATATGTACAGCTCCATACAAAACAGTTAAGCATGACTACTGTTAGTAAAATGCATGCATAAAGGTCACCTTAGTAATTAGGATGTTGGGAAATGAGGATGCCAAGAACTGAATGCTACAAATTAAGAAAAGCGGTAAGATAGCAGGATTTAAACTAAATGAACTACATTAAAGCTGGATAAATGCAAAGCTGACTGACATTAAAAGACACAAATCATATTTACAAGGAAGCCCTGACCAGGGTCAAATCAGATGGATTTTTTTAAATCAGTGATTGTTCTTAATTCATCAGGCAGGTTGTTACTTTCTCTGGGAGCCTACGATTTAAATTAAAAAAAATCAGATAGCCTGACGCCTGGTGCCCCTCTAAATTTAGTTCGGGCCTGTCCTGTATTCAAATAGAGATGCCCGTTAGGCTTGTCGAAAAAATATAGTTTGCCTGAGGAAACTGACAGTGCTGATGAAATGAGTACATATATTTTCAAGATATTGACATACGTGACATAAGATGGTACAGACTAAATCAGACTGTCCTACGTGAAGTTGAGATCTGATTTTAATCATATGGAAGCATTCCTAAAAATTATGATTTTGTACTCCCAAACCCCCTGCCATGGTTGTGTTTCGAGAAAACACAATTTTAGTTTATGCCCGTTAAATGTAGTATATATAAACGGTAATCTGTAATGATTGGAACTGATATATGAAACTATCCCTTGGGCAGTTTATATGGCGGTACTTAAAGGAAAAGAGGTCGGGTATAGACAGATTTTTTCCATTTATCAGCCTTTGAATCGATTGAGACCACTTGGAACACCACTGCTGCATCTGCCATTACATTACTGTGAAGCACCGTAAGCACACAGAAACTTACACTGAAAGTGAAATGTCTGAAGCGAGATATTTAATGTCTGATGTATTTTGCAATATAAATGAATGGACTGATGACATGAGACAGTGGCCAGATGTCATATATGGCGACTTTTACAACTATTTAATCTCATCAAAAGCAGTAGATGGAAACGAAATGAAGAACTTTAAAAGCTTTCAAAAGTTATAACTACTTCCAGAGTGGAAATGTCGATACAATTTTGCACATTACATTGACTTTGGAGAATAAAATTGTCATGAAAGGAGAAATACGTTCATCACAATCAGTAAATAAAGGAAACAAAGCTTACATTATGTGTAAAATGGAGGGGGTTGTTAATAATGGGTGGTATCATGTATGCTGTGGAAAGGACAAAAATCTTGCATCTCCCAGGAGTTACTTTATTTTCATATCCCAATTTAAGCTTTGAAAATGGATTTATTTGGTCGGCCTTCCATCTGAAAATGTTCTGAACAAACAAAAACCTTTTTAGGTAGTATTTTTCTGTTTAAAGCTTTCATCCACTCGAGTTTCAAATGCCCATCTGACGGCTTAATGTGAAATTTGTAAGGAACTAAACGTGCATTCACTGTGGATTTGTGTTTTTCATATAAGGGTTCTTACCATCTATTTAGTTATCTTGAGTTGTTTGTACATCCACTGACAGCATTTGAAGTTCCAGAGCCTGTTTTATACTTTGCTTTTATATCCGTCATAAAAACAACAATACATGTACAGTCCAGAAGCACTAAATGTAAACACAAAGCAGCTGATACTGCGACAGAGGAATTCACAGGAGTGTAATGGCTGACATACCACATGACAGAAAATGGTAGCACCCATGAAAATTGGCTCAGTGCCAGATAAACCTGTGTATAAAATCAATGTTTCATATTAACTGGCTGACAATAGCTAGTGAGATGTGTTGAAGGTTGCAGTGGGTAAACCCATTGTGCTAATTTGCATAGGTAGGCTCAGGAAGTGGAACAACCCATTATAGGTGAATCAAAGAGATGATAGATGCTTTTACAAGAACAAAAGTTATTGCATATTACTGCCTTGAATGAGAATGTTTAAGCTGCTATGTATTATATTTTTCACAAATTTGTGAACAGCGGCAACGTTTCTTTGAAGTTGGATTTTACAGCATATATACAATGCATAGTATGATCATTTCAGTTATGGAAATAGTGTTCAGTTGTAATTCATTTTTATTAAATTTATATTCTAATTGTAGCAGCAGCAGGGAGGGTGAACAGATCACTTTTTAGAGCAATCCGTTTTTGAAAATAAAAACACAAGCGTCAGTAATTCTAAACTGAGACTTCTAACCGGGTTGCACTAAACCGAGACCTCTAACTGGGTTAGCACATTTCTGTTATTTTTTCTCTTGACGTTTGTGTGTCAAATTTTTATGCGTCCTCGTTTACTGACCCGGGACATTAACTGTTGGTCGTCACCCTCCCTGCTGCTGTGTGACTTCACACTATGTGTCAAGGGTGTAAAAAAAAGTAATGGTCAGGTGACAGGTCTCTCAACCAATAATTTTATGGAAACCTAGATGATATCGCGACCAAGTATCGTGTAATTTTATTGTGATCAATCCATGAGGAATTGCTTGCGATTTTGAGAAGAAGTTTTTAAACTTAATCATATCCATGTCTCCTTGAACACCAAGTTTGGTGGATGTTTCTTAGTGTGTGGATATCAACACCATTAAAGACAACTAGAAGATTGCAGTTATCTCTCATCACTTCAGGTATTTGCGTATATCGCTGAGTAACATATATATAATATCGGTGTTTTTGTGTCTACCTCAGGAAAATATCCAAGCTGGATTTGATTGTCTAGCATCACGTCATCTTATATACAAGATTGTTGATGCCCCTGTTGAGATCATCTACCAATGGCACATCATTTATGTCGGTGATAAAATCAATAATATCATTGCCGTCCTCATCCAGCATTTTCATTAAAATCTTTAAGCACATCGTAGCATCGCTGATCATCTGCAGTCTGGTGTCACTAAATACAACTTATCCCACTTGAGCCATCTCATTATCAGGTTAAGTAACAATTGCGTTTTACCAGACCCGGATGGACCTATGATAACTGCTCTGATAGAATTTCATAGCGCTGGATGATGCTTGATTGGTTCTTGCTTTCATGTTGCTGAAAAATCAATGACATTCATGTTGTAGGAATATATAATAATTATGTGGATTTATATTGTGTTTGATGCAGAGCACCCACCCCCACCAATGGATTAAAATCAATAACGACGAGGAATAAAAAGCGTGCACTTACAGGCAAGTGTGTGAAATGTGGTACAAAAAAATACAAATTTATCTCTCATGCAACAGGCGGAGATATCGCTGCTTCACTGGGAAAATTACCAGGGGCTCCATGGGCTAAGTATCCTGGCGAGAAACAACTTCCTGGATATAATAATTGTGGTCCTGGAATCCGACTTGACGAGAAGGATCAACCAAGACCTGGAGAGTATCCAATAAATGCGATTGAGCAAGTGTGCCACTTTCATGATGTCATGCATAAAAATCCAGATCTGCAACAACGACATATTGCAAATGTGAAGTTGATTCACACTCTAAAGTCTGTAAAAACTAAATCGCTCAGAGAATCGCTTGCTAATTTTTTGATAAGATCTGCGATGAAAGGTAAACTAGTGCTAGGGGCCAGTAATTAATCATAGATAACTATTATATGGAGTCAATTTATTATAGCCCAAGAGGATATTGGAGGGGTAGAGCAGCGATTAGTAAACTTGCTGATGCAGCAGGTGTCACGCGTTCTGTTGCTGCAGATTGGTCAGCATGACAGGCAATATGGCAAATTTATCTACCACCACCTAAAAAAAATCAGTACGCACATTTTGATGTTGGCACTCCCAATGAGGTTCATCAAGCAGATATTTTGTTTCTACCACATGATACTATTAAAACTGGTAGACATCAATCACGCACATACAAATATGTGTTGACTATTGTTGATGTTGCAAGTAGATATAAAGAAGCAGAACCACTATCAACAAAGACAGCAACTGAAGTTGCATCTGTGTTGGAACAAATTTATCAACGTGGCAGCCTGTGATGGCCACAGTTGCTACAGGTTGATCCCAGGCAAAGAATTTCTTGGTACAGTAACATTGCTGATGCAACAACACAACATCAAATTCAGATGAGGGCACACCGCAATTCATCGCAATCAGGCAGTCGTTGAGCGATTTAATCGAACACTTGCTGAGCGATTGTTTGGATATCAGTATGCACAGGGCATATCCATCGACCTCAAGTCAGTGGACAAGAGATCTCGTGAATGGGTTGCAAGACTACCAAGTGTGATAGCTGCGTTAAATAATGAAATTACTCATGGAATTTCTGTGAAACCCATCAATACAGTCTCGAAGAAACACAAACCAGTGACCGCTCGTGAGCGGCAGCGACGTGGCTCTTTCTCAAAACAACCAGTACTGGGTAATGTGACTGTCAGATATTTATGTGAACCTGGTGAACTTGAAGGGGGTAGACAAAGGAGTGGCTGACCCAGTCTGGAGTGTAACAACACATGAAATTTCCAGTGTGGTAAGATCCACGGGTGGACCTACAATCTACAAACTAGATTCAACTGCTCCTTAATGTGGATTTCAACGTGAACAATTACAAGTAATTCCTGAAGATACACAATTACCACCGCCTTCACTTTTGTTAAGGGTGATTCGTTAGCAATAAGGCACTGGCTCCTCGACATTGATTGCATTCAATACACACCAGCATCATATTTTCACTTGTGTGGCCGAGACTACTATTAATTCTATCCATGGTAAATTGTCTTGGTTCATTAGGAGAATGCAGCCACAACATTACTGTGTTACAGCAAAAACAGTGATTATTTTGTTGTTTCAGTGTCATGATAAACTTAACATCAAGATCAAAGTCGCGTTTATATTTTTTGTCACATCGCTGATAATCAGCTAATTTTTTCCTTACTATATCGTTTAACAATGATGTATTGACTTCCTGAGTTTGATTATTATTCATTGCGCAGTCTATGATAACCCTCTGTAGCTGAGCCATTTTTCTGACTCAAGATACTGCTAGATAAACTCAATTTGACCATTTGATACGATCATTGACAATCCAGATATTAGTATCTAAAATAGTTAATCCATGTGATGAATGAATAGTTATAGCATATCCTAGAGTCCATGGAGATATATCCTTCATTAATGCGCTCTCAACAGTATTAACAGGAACAACAACAATATTATTAAGAACAAGCTTTTGTTTCTCTGACGATCCCGGAATTTCAGCATCAGTATTCTTTTTACGTGTATCTGCTGGGCGATAATATGTTGGTACAGGTAGATCTGAAAATTTTTCTTGATGTAACAGAAATAATTCTTGTTGAAGTGATCACGAACTATCTTCCAACTTGTAACTATCAAATCAGCAGGTCTCCAAAACTTCCAGAAATCGTTGTTTGTTGTTTCTGGAATTATCTTACACATTATCTCACATTGAATCTTATTCGGCTGCAGTCTGATTAACTTTTTGAATTCTTTCAGCGATTCATCAATAGCTCTATGATCATCAAGTATTTCCTCATAATAATCTACAAATTCTTTTAACCAGTGATATGGAGATTCACCAACAAAAGGTGGTGGCTGACCGTGATCACCACACATGTTAACAGCAATATTCCGAGTCAATAACCATTCAAGAAACATTTTTAACACATCCACAGATACTGTGCATATCTCATCCCAGATAATGATCTTAGGAATATATTTCTCACCCATTCGCTCAGGTGTCCACGCATCTTTCTTTCGTCTCTCTGGCAAGCCAGTGAGTCGGAGTTAGTACTACCACATTTAAACCCCTGAACAGATTTATCATGCGTGTTGTTTTACTAGAACTGCCAGGTCTGTTGAGATAAACGGTTTTATGTCTGGCCACAGGATCATATACCAATGGTGCTGATGATGGTTGTGATATTTGACTATTTTTATAATATATCTCCTCAGATATAATCATCAGATTCATAATAACTAAGCATCTTTTCTTTTTTCACTCTCCACTCGCCCCATGGTGCATCAACACTGATTTGTAATTCATTTAGCAATCCTGCATTTTTTTTTTACTGATATAAAATGAATCTGTGATGACTCTAACCTCGGTATCAGGAAATCTGTTTATCGTTGATAATAAGTTTATCAAAACATATGCTAACATCAAAGATCTTAAATGAGTAAACTGTGGTGTCACCATCAGTGTAGTTCACTGTTGTGCCTAGTTTAGTTCCATCTGATAGGTTAACATTATTTCGATTCACAAATATATTTTTCTCTGTTTTATCAGCAGTTATGAAATCAAGCTCAGCATCGTCGATAATTGATCTTGTACAATATCGTTTATGATCATATGATCCTCCTTGTGTAAATTTCCCAATTATTTTTCTGCCAATATCTTTTGCAAGTTTAATTTCATAGTCTTTAATATCGTAATTGACATCTTCATCGCCCTCATCACCGATGACAGGTTTTGGTAGCCAGACTTGTTTTTGTGGATGATACAATATTATTGATTCACTCACGGTTAACGATATCAATATCTTTTCATCAAGCATATATCGTAATAAAACTATTGGAGTCCAACCACATTTATTAAAATGACGACCAAACCAAACAGCGACAACTGGATGAAAGTTTTCCGATGCAAACTCTGTTGACTCAATACATACAAATCCAGCTAAGTCAAAATGTGGCAAGGGTTCATTTATCTCAACTCGAGTCATCTCATGTGTTGGATGTCCAAATCTTTTAAAATACTTTGCACACTCTCCCATTACAAGAAAACTTCTAGGATAACATGCAACCATATCAACTGAGATAACACCCTTATAATGGTATCTAGTATTCCACAATCCGCAGTGTCCGTATTTGACACAACCACATTGTATATCTTCAAGAAATTCCAACCGTTTTGGCCTCCATGAATTTTCCTCCTGAGCAAAGTGAGCAGCAACTGACGGAAAAGTGAAGCAATTACTGGATAATCGTTCAATAATATTAGCATCATTTGTGTATTTCAACGCAATCTCTGTCATCTTTGAGATTCTGTACGATAAATATCTCCATTAGGCTGTACAAACTGATCATAATTTCTACATTCAGAACTTTGAAACAACCACACAGATACAGGGTCATTCTTACTGATATTATTGATAAAATCGAACATACCACCATCATGAAATTTAACAGTTCTAGTGTGTGGAAATAATGTTACGTTTGGTGTCCACGCATGCGCATTATGATCAATGATCTCTATCGAAGCCCCCCTTGATTTATATTTTGATTCGTACAAAATCTCACCTGTCAGTGTATTCACCCTTATTGGAAATTTTAATTTCTTTTCTTTGAATGTTGCATATACAGGTGTATAATACAGGTCATAAAATAGATCCCAGTGAAACTCCTTTGTTGAGGGACATAGCTCAGATTTAATGTTACCACTAATAACTTGTTGGACCGCTCCGGTGGCTTAAGTGGTTAGAGCATCTGCCTTGGATGTTGAAGGTCACAGGTTCAAACCCTGGTTGAGTCATACCAAATTGGTGTTAGCAGCTACCTCATTTGGTGCTCAGCATTAAGAGGTTAGTGTTAGGACTGGTCAGCCCTGATGTCAGGATAATGTGACTGGGTGGGACATGATGCTACATGTCTGCAGTATGATGCCCGGTGATAGACATTACTACAAGCTGCCATTTTGCAGTAGTCATAGCAATATATGACGAAAACTGTTAAAGCTACATTAAAAAATCTCAATCACACACACACACTATATCTACACATCATAAATCGAATATTGAATTGTAAATTTTCATTAATTTTAGAACTAACAAAATCGTGTAACTTATATTTTGCATTAGTATCCGAGATATTTTAATTCACATTTGTTGCATTAAATTCATTAAGTGTGTTAACAATTATCTGATATATTGGAATTCTCATCTGTTACATTAAATTCATTAAATCTGTTAACAATATGATGCATCTCATCAGTTATTGTCCCATAATTATCAGTTGATTTGGGATCTTACTGTTTTCTATTGGAGTAAAATCATTCAGAATTTTTAAAAAATTCTTTTAGCAGACTGAATCATGGCAGTACATCTGTTACACCAGAGTTTGTAGTTTTGTCAGTCGTTAAGCTTATAAAAATACCATTAGTCAGTCGGGTTTCACTGCTCATTGATTGCTGTAAAGTTGTAAGTCAGGTAGGTTTTTGAGAGTGTTTCACTCTTTTTGTTTATAAAGAAGTGTTTTCTTGCAATGGCAGATCAGGGTCTGTGTTGTTTGCAGTCAGACATGACTTGTACATGAGTACGTATGCTAACTTATGTAGAATTGTATAGATCTCTGAAGAGATAACGACAAAAGTTATTGCCTTTTTCCAGTGTATTTCTGCTGGCCTGACCCAACTTCAGGATCGTCCTGGAAGTTTTTGGGTCACATATCCAACTCCAAACCTAGTGCAATTTTCAAGATCACCCAACTGAAGTCAGGGGGAGGTAAGACAAAAGGAGAAAAATATTTCATAAATCAGGCTTACTGATCATGATGGATATATTCCATCAAGAGGGTGAAAATATTTGAGGTTTTCACCAGTGAGATGAAATATATCCATTTTTCTGTTGGGGCAAAATAATGTTTCTTTTTATGTTCAGATGTATTGCCTGGTAATGTGAATAACAGATTAAAGTAGCAGATTTCCTACTGTGTTCCACACAGTAATGTCAACTGTTTGCCATTTATGTTCTGCTGTTTTGTGTATATTTAAATGGAAAATATTGTTAGTACAGCAACATAATTCTGTTTCCCTAATTCAAGGCAAAATAGCAAAAAAATAGAAGAAAAAAATGATCATGTTGTGGGATTTGAACTTGGTACTTTTGCTTGACAGGTGGCCATCATGTTGTGGGAATTGAACTTGGTACTTTTGCATGATAGGTGGCCATCATGTTGTGGGATTTGAACTTGGTACTTTTGCATGACAGGTGGTCATATTCATCACTAAACAATTCAAGTGAGAAAATGGCAGATTAAATTTTTTGGTCATAATGTTATTGATATCTTTTAACTGCAGTGACCAAATATTTATCATAATTCACTTCACTGAATAATCAAAATTATTTTGTTTGGAAAATCCACTAATTAATAGGCTACCTTGAAATAAAGTCAGTGTTGCACATATGATCCCAGTGGCAGGGGAACAAAGAATTTCACTGGCATGCAGGCATATATCATTTGTAATTTGTTTGAAGATGCTGAGAGTCAAGACATAAAAAAGGTTTCTTTATTGACTGAATCTTAAAATCTTGTTTATGATGTTCTGGTTTCCACAGTCTTTCTAGGATGCATGATTGCAATATTTACACTCCATTTCCAAAAAAATTGTGCTGAAAAACCAAATGTGTGAAAAAAAGTACATGTATATTTTGCAAGCTGTGCCATTATTTCTTTGCTAAATTCCTGCTTTGTGTAGAAAATTCCCCTTATTTTTCCAAACTGGTGTGTGTGTGTGTGAATTTCTCTTCTAAATTCTCAGTTCTGGAACACACCATGTCTTTCTAACTTTTTGAAATGTTTTTAAATCTGCTCATGTCTTCAAAAAGTGTGATATAGTGATGCTGACTTTAGTTTTATAGGTTTCTGATAACATGATTTGATGGCAACATATTTGAATATGAAGTTATACAGTTTCATTCTTTGAGAGCTCTGCCAGTATCATCTGAAAGTTTTTACAGTCACAAAGGTATATATTTATATATCTAGAGAAGATGCATTGCTGACCATTTTAATTCTTAAAATAGGCAGAAATAAAAAATGTGAAACACCAAATTTGATCATCCATAGGACATATAAAAAAAAAACATACTGATTGATTGAATCACAGTTTTGGGTTTAACGCCATTTTTAAGTACATGATAGGATACATGGTGGACATTGAGTACTAATGTTGTAAATAATTAAAAAATGTCTAAGAGGGGCAAAAGCCAAATCACACTAAATTAAAATCAAATTTAGTCCTAAGAGATAAGAGACAAGTAAAGCGGCCAACATTAAATCAGATTGTCTCATTGGAATAAAAATGTTTTGTTTTTTACTTTTGCAGGAGATGTATGTACCAGTCATCCGTTTGGACAAGTAGACCAGTCTCATTTGGCACAGATTGGAATTTCTGCTGAACCCCTGGATCAGCTAGTTCAGCAGACACCTGAAATATTAGCAAACACCTCAACTGTAGAGCCATTCTTAGAATTTTCCACCAAAATGCTTGAGAACTTATTTAATTATTCCTCTTCATTTGCTGTTACTCAATCACAGATGATGCCAAATCCCACAGAAACATATGTGCCAATGAGCACACTGAGAAATTGGTTTCAGAATTTCCATAGAAGGTTGCAACAGAATCCTTATTTCTGGAGGTCATAGCATTTGTTTTTATTGACAGTCACACCAAAAAAAAAAATCACTAAGTGTTATCTGCACACATTAAACAAAATATTTACAAGATATTTGATTATAAGACTGTTTATGATTATATGCATGTAAGCAAAACAGTTTTGCGCAGAAATCAATGCAATTTTATGCCTCTATAGATGGGGCCATCTTGCATTTGGGTCATCTATTTGTGCATGGATATGTTTGTGGATTGATTAATAAGTTAAAGATTTTTCCAGCATTTTTGTAGTTTGATAATCGTAACACCAAATCAGATTCACTTCTTATTTGGGATATAATATCATCACATTTTCGCCTTCTCTCAGTACCAATTCTGCCCCTGGTTGGGGCCAATGGTCAGACATTTTTCGTTACAGTTTTTTTCTTTGTGACTTATTTTTCCATAACCCCTTTAGCAATTCAATTCTTATCTGAAATATGACGCATCACATACACCACTTCTCCTAGTATCACATGACACTCTGGGTTCGCTAGCCATGGTTCCAAAATGATGACCCTATGGTTCCAAAATGATGACCCTATCTACACTTTGGCAGATCGAACAGATATATTGGTGCTTTGTCCTAGCGACATCTATTGGATTTCATGAGTTGCTTCCCTTAGTATGTAATACCAACTAACCAGTAGCATGGTGCATTGTAGATTAGCCAAAAATGGTGGGGCCAATTTGCCTAAAAAGGATGCTTTAGAAGTTTAACCTCAAAAATATGACTATGTACCAGAGGGAAGCCATTACAGGTGTATTTGAGTGAAAGGTGTTTGTGGAAACACCGACCAGCACTGGAAAATTGCTTATTTTTCAGACCATTCAAGTTGTGTGCTCCCCTTGTCTTGATCATGTAGCAACAGTGTTCAGATTTGAACTTAATTTTGATTGGATGCGGTTGGCTTGCCACCGCATCCATTGAAATTCTCATACCCGAAGCACAGAAATATCTGTTCGATATGCCAAGGTGTAGATAGGGTTATCACATCAGAACCTTGGCTAGCGAAGATGTGGGTTCTGCCCCTGAGTAGGATGATGATGATGGCATGTTTTTTACAAACTTCTTGTCATCACTATTTTGTCACTTGCCTTTGACAAGGCACTTTGAAAAAGCATCTTCTCGAGACTACTTATTTACTAATCCCATTTTTTGTCTTCAGTTATCGTTTTCAATTATCTGATGTTCAAGATAGAATCGGAAAATGGCAAAATTTTAGTTACGTGGTACAGCTCTTGTGCTCTTAATTATACAACACTACTGGTATGTTAATTAACTGTACTGTGTTTAATAATGTGTTTCAACATGTACTTGTGATTTGTTGCTTAGTGTGTTGTTGATTGCCACATACATTTTTCTTCAGGTTTGGAAAGTCACATTTCCACATCTTATTGCCACATACTTAAAGTCAATTCAGGATTGTGGGATCTTGTAGCATGGTTTAAAAGTAAGATGCTGATCCAGAAAAGGATGAAGATGGAAAAAAGATGTTTCATCAGTCTTGCAGCTGAAAATAGGTCTTTTCATTTGTGAAAAATTGCATTTGCCCAGGACTAAACTCTTGCTGTGAGGCACTTGTCTGATATAAAAATCCACTAAGTTCAGGTGTCCGGCTATCCAGTCAGTAATCTTGTAATATTATCACATTACCTCTCAAATACACATTTGTTTCTTTCAGTACATTTTCCAAACATAATACCTTAGGAGAACTACTACTACCTTGCAGATCCAGCCTTCCCTGATAACACTAAATGAAGAGCTAAAAGTTATCTGCCTACCTAGATGGTGGTCAGGCAGTGACCTCCCCTTAATGTATGGATTGGTGGCAAAACCCATGAATATATCAGTTACTTCTTCCACCTATGCTGAGAAGCATGCCGTCACCATGAGAGACCTTACAAAAGCCAGAATTAAGATGCAAGTTGGAGTAGTTCTAACTTCAAAAAGAAAGTATACTCCATCTA
This sequence comes from Megalonaias nervosa, assembly GCA_016617855.1. Taxonomy (NCBI): domain Eukaryota; kingdom Metazoa; phylum Mollusca; class Bivalvia; order Unionida; family Unionidae; genus Megalonaias; species Megalonaias nervosa. The sequence goes on along the minus strand of JAECUM010008205.1, from coordinate 17,932 downwards.
TATTTCCAGCTTTTCTTTCTTTCTGTGTCCACAAAGTTCTGCCTGTACAATTTTACCAGACTTTGTCATCTTTATACTTTTAGGTACTTGCACAGGTAGCCCATGCAACTTCACAATAAGTTCGGGCTGTAGTTTTTACTCATGTTCATGCAGGTTCCAGAGACCTATATGAAACTCTTAATATATGTATAATTCCACTACAGCTTGCTATACACAGGCGAGTTTTCTCTGCTAATACATACATTTACCTGTATGGGTCATCCTTGCAGGTAGTATGGTGAATTATTTTGTTTTCACCTGGACACTTCATAGCTTTATTAAATGTGTCTGCTATGCTGTAGTTTCTAGGTAATACTATAAGGCATAGTTCTGCACTGACTTTGTGCTCAGTAATAAGAGACAGGTGCAGAGTTACAACAGGTTTATATGTTCTGCTCTATTTGTCTTACAGATTAGACCATAGGCAAAGCACATAAATGCATGACTAAGGATGAAGATACCATAAGCAACATGCTGACATATCCTTAGTGGGAAAAGTTTTTGGCAGATAACGGAAGGAAATCAACAAAGGGCTCTTTAGTTACAAAACAATGGAAATTTACATGACCAAAGACAGTTCCTGCACCTATGTCACCACCACAGGACTCATTGCTGGTAATACCTTTAGGCCTTGCCTCTTCAGGGTTCCATAGCTCTTGATGATAAGCAGCGAGGTCACAAGCAAAACGGGGAATCCTCTTGCTCCACCAATACATGGACCAGTCACATGAATCAAACATCTTGAAACTCATCCCAGCATTATGACTCGGACGATGTCCTCCCCATGGGGTATTTCCATTTCAAATGGCCTAGCTCTACTACAAGGGATCTTCAGGGACAAAGACTTCAATACAGCAAGTTTCCAGAAATAAATCTGTCATCCAGTCTGTTGAACCTGGTGTATACAGGCAATTGTGGAGACCAGTGTAACCCACATATGGTCTCACTGCACTCTCCATTTACTCTGCCAAGCCTAATACCTCAGGTTTTGACAGATGCCACGTCTCAATTATCTCGACCCTTGGTGCAATGAAAGGGATTGACAATCAGTGATTGATTGGAAATCGCCATTTCTGCTTCAAGGCACTCCACAAGTTTTTTAGTGGCAGACCTCAGCACTCTTTGCCACCTCCTTCAATCAGGCAACTCAAGAGACACCAGCCTCACCTCATACAAGCAAAGATGACAATGCTTGTTCTCAGGCTCCTTCTTCCCTTCTTGATTTGACTATGTTGCAGGAAGACTCCGCCTTCAGAGCTTCCATTGAAGTAGCTTTCCACCTTTTGCCCCAAGAGTTCTGCCTGCCTCCTACTGCTTTATCAACCACCAGGACCAGAACCCTAGCATCTGTTGATATTATCAAGATAAAAGAAAAATCCTACTTTGCTTCCACAGTCTGGCAGATACAGACATTTTGAACTGTTCACATGATCAATTACAAAACTCTAGCATCAACCATCCCTTTCTCTTACAAAAATGCCTTCCATCAAGTTTCATTGGCACTTCTACTATAGCCATACACCAGCTTTTTGTTTGGACACCCCAACACTTGAGCAAGACATCACAACTTTGGGGATATCAAAACCATACTACTTTTATATGGATCAAAAATCGTTCAGTGACACTCAACAATTGGTCCACAATTGCAGTAGCTGTGGACTCTATGCAGGACTTGGTATGGATGGCTATCTTCCAACAGGTGGAACAGAGCTCATCATCTCTAATCTGAATTCTATGGTACATGCATGGGAGTCGGTCTCTGAATTGGCCCAGGTCTTGAATGGAGCTTCTGAACCTACTTTAGCCAATGCTGTCACAGTAGTTGCAAATTTGCATTTGGCGAAACGAGATGCACCGTTTTCCACCTCCACCTTCCTTAAGAATCATCCTAAGGCCAAGCTATGGTCACAACCATTATCCTCTAATCTACCTTTTAATAGACAGATTGATGCAGTATGCAAACAAGCCTCCTGCCCCTCAACTGCAACACCAATATAGTGATGTATTGGGAAACCAAAAAAGGAACCAAGGGACACGACTCGAACAACAAACCTCTGACAAGTTGTCCTATCATAGTTCCTCACATTGAAAACCACAGTTCCTGTGAACCAAATTGGACAAAAGACAAAGAAGTAATGATTGCTTGCTCCAAAGTTTCTCAACACAACCACCTCCATCTCTAAAAAAATACCATCTCCACACTACTCTTCCCATAGATCCTGGTAGGAGGAAGGCTTCAGTTCTTTGCTGCTGAATGGGACAAGATTTGTCAGGATGATCATTAGACCAGACAATTGGTTTCCCAGTGTTACGTGTAGGCTCGTACAAAAATAACAAGAAAAGAATGAAGCCAACAAGCTTTGTATATTTTAACAAAATAATTTATTTCCCTAGAAAACAATGTAAAAATTGGAAATAGGACTTACGGTTTGTGAATATAATCCAAAATTTAATCCTAAGATTGAAAAATACAAGTCCTATCACTAAACAGTTCTAATAGAATCCGGGTTTGAATCTCAATGAAATTCCAATATGGAGGCGATGACGTCAGATTAGGTCGTTGTACTGGTGGTAACAGATCCTTGATTGAATCACAGTTTATAATGTTTCCATTAAACTCCAGAATAAATTTCCACTGAATTTCTTTCTCCCAGAACTTTTATAAATATAAAAAGCACTTGTTTAGTTTTTAGAGAATAAATTATTAAATTCCAAACACAAATGAACTTCAAAAACAATCTGGCTTCAACAATATAAACACCATGTACCTTCAAGGTGTGGACATACGACTGACTAAATCTACTAGAGAGCATCTGTTCAAAGCTGCGATTTTAGATCACATGAAGGGCTATGTGATTTACTAATTTGAACATCGCAATAATAAAAAATGCCATTTATCACGTATGCAAGAATAGCCCTATCTAAGAATCAAATTCTCACACTGAAAATATATATTAAAAAAATGACTGTTTACAGTTCAGCTAACATGCGGGCCGAAATGACCTTGGCAATAGCCAATCATTTTCGCGTAGTGTTTACACAATCTATGAACCAAAGTGAGCTAAAAATAGTGCTAATGAAACACCTTATGCATTCTATACAAACAGAATTTACTTGAAAAAATATTGAATCCTGTGAAAATAATCATTACAATAAAATGTAATGAAACAAAAATAAAAAAGAATTTTAAAACTAACACACAAGCAATTTAATTACATATATGTAACACCAGGGACTCTGCATCAATTTCAAAACAACAACTCCACAATCCAAAATCCAAACATTCCAACAGAACTATTCAAAGTCACCACCTTGCAGCAAGAAATAAACAACCTTCTTCAGAAAAGGGTGGTAGAAATCATATCAAATACAAATTTCCTGGGATTTTATTTCATACTTTTCTTGTCCCAAAAGGCAAACTGCTCTATCCCCGGTTGTCACTAAAGTGCCCTCAATCAATTCATTCATGATCCTTGGTTCTCGATGGAAATACCACGGCATATTTGGAATGCCATCCAGGAAGGGGACTTTGCAACCCCCATGGACGTAAAAGATGCATATCTTCATGTCCCTACTCATAAGGCTTCCAGAAGTTTCTGCAGTTTGCTTACAATGACAATTGCTTATCAATTCTGAGATCTCCCATTTGGACTCAAATCAGTCCAAGGTCCTCACTTGTTTGATGAACCAGGTTATGCTTTATGTCTGGACCATCTCCAAGGTGTTGACATCAAGTTACCTGGACAAAATTCTGCAAAAATCTTCAAGTGAGTTATATATTAGAAAGTGATATGACAACCCTTGTTACACTGCATACAAATCTTAGTTTCCTCATCAACTACGACACATTCCACCTAGTACCATCTCAACAATTTGTTCATCTAGGTATGGAATTCAGCACACAGATAAACTGAGTACATCTCCCTCAAGAATAGACATTGAAAATAAGGACCATGGTGGCTTTTCATACTCTTGATGGAATCTCTCTCTGCACTGGAATTCCTTCTCCTTCTAGGCTTGTTCAACGTGGCAGCAGACCTCATAATCTTAACTTGCCTTTATATGCATCTGTAACTAATGATTCCTTTATCCCAGTGAAGGCCAAAAGTTTGCCCACTAGACCAACCTCTCCCCATTTGCACAAATATGAGGTATCATCTGCAGACTAATGGAACAACCTAACTTAGTTCACAGCAAGTATACCTCTGCAAATGCAACCGCTAGAGATCAGTCTGTATGGATGCAAGTACAGAAGGCTATTGGCACACCTACTACTGTCATTTCTGGGAAACCATTGGAGTGTGGTCTCCCCAGGATTGGCATCTGATTATCAATATTCTCAAGATGAATGCCATTTTGAAAGCCTTTCACTGGTGGCAGGAATTTTTTAACTGGAAATGGAGCCTCATTTTGTGTGACAACTCTACAGGGTGACCTATCTCAGATGGCAAGGAGAAACCAAGTCCCCAGTCCTCGGCATACTGGTGTGGGACTTTCTAAAGTGGGGGTCCTCAACAACAAATCCACATCCAAGTTTGTTATACTCCAGGATGTCTAAATGTAACAGCAGATCCTTTGTCCTGGGAAATTCAGCTTAATACAAATGGCATCCCAATGCTTGGACAATCTGTATGCTATCCATAGATTAGAACAGCCCGGATGCATGTGCCTACCCTTCACTACCTCCGATTCCTAAAAGTAAGAGAATCAGAGGGTCCCCACATCCTGATTGCACCACACAGATGAGAGAAGTTGTGGATAAATGACCTCATTAGTCCCACAATGGAATTTCCATGGAAAATGGAGTTCTCTCATCTACTCAAACATCCACGAAGGCAGTTGTTTTACCCCAACCCAGACCTACTGAACCAGCACATCTGGATCATATTTAAACAAGCCCTCAGAAATAAACAGTTCTCACAACCAGTCATGGAGAAAGTCGCTCAAGCAAGAAGACCCTCCACTCTGAAAGCATACAACGGCAAATGGAAAATTTTTACACAGTGATGTACACAAGTACACATTATACCACTATACAGGCATCTATACCTGAAATAGCTAACTTCCTTCTCTGGCTGTTTGATGAGCAAAAGTTGGCACCAAGCACACGAGGTTAGAGAAATTGCCACAAGCATACGAGTTCACATTTTCCAGTTTTTACCTCAGAGATATTTTCATCCCAAAGGGCTCAACTTGATCTACTGGGATCTATAGCTGTGGCTCAACAGGTCACCTTTCCAGGTCATTCGACGCTTCATAAGACGTGGCTTCATGACTTCTACCAGATTTGTGGCAGGGAAAATTTTCCCTTTCTGAAGTCGCTCCCCAACAGATGGAGTTTTCTCTCGTTAGGTTACCAAGAAGCTGTCTCAAATGCCTTTGGAGACTTGAGATGACATCTCCAGGGTAAGAGGATATACCTTCCTCCATCTCTTACCTATTCTCCTAAGGTATTATGATTACATAACATTTAAAGAAGAAACTAATTTTTTCTAGTAAAATAAATTTCTTTGCAAATATATATCCAATCATAATATACATACACCCTACTAGCCTCCCCACAGTTACATCCATATAGAGAGTGTGCCTTATACTCCAGTAGTAACTGAGATATTGATGGGTTTTACTGCCAAGGGGAGGTCCCTCTGCCTGACTGCCACCTAGATATGTAGATAACTTTAAGCTCTTTTTTTTAGCTAAACGTCTGATCTGGGAGGGCTGGATTTACGAGGTAATAGTAGTTATCCTAAGGTATTATGATTGCGTAAGTATTTGCAAAGAAACATTTTGCTTGAAAAAATTAGACTTAATTGATTCACTTCATACTTGAAATATAATATCACTATATACCCCTCTTCTCTCAGTACCACTTCTGTCCCAGGATAAAGTCATGGGATCAAGAATTATCATGGGGACCAGCATTTGTTAAAGTGGTAAGGGGGGGGGAGGATAAATGGCATATTTCTATAACCCTTTTACCATACATGATTTGCAATACAAAGCCATCATCTACAATGATTCTATCAATACAACAACTGCCCCTGGAGAAATACTTGGTAGATAATTTCAAATAAACTTTGAGAATGGAGTTTTCCACACGCATATAGTCATGGGGTAAATATTAAATATTTTGATTAAAGATTTAATTCAGCTTCTTATGTTATAATCAGCTTTTATCAAATTTACTATAAATTTGAAACAATATAGGATCTCAAATTCTGTTTCTCTCCATTCGGTGTTGTCTCTTGATTTCCATTCCCATGATATGGTTATGAGGTCATGAACCAGGACCCCTTTTGGTTTGTGTTTTTTTCCTCTTCTAATATTTAAATAACTCCTCATGCAGTTTACTTCATAGTTGAAATATTATATGGTCCAATATTTCTATTTATTGTAAACCACTGTTGCTTGGGTTCATGTCACTCACTGACAGATTTAACATAATGTGCAATTGACCGATTCAAAAGAGAAACAGCTGTTTTATTGATTTTTTCATCATCATTATTAGTTTATTTTAATAAGCTGTATCCAGTTTAGTGCATATTTTGATATTGTCATACACTTGTCACCTTTACAACTCATGTTCTTGGATTATGTCTTCAGTTGGGGCCATTGGGTCAAAAGGGTGAAATGTTTTTGAGGGTTTTAGTAGTTTTGCTTCTTGTTTTGCATCCAATTAACACTCTCTTTTTGGAATATATAGCAACATAATACTTCCCTCACCTCCAGTACCAATCCTGCCTTTGGGTTATCCTGCTGGGGGGCCCTGGAGAGGCCGAATGGTACATTTGCTACAGTTCTTGCTTGTATTTATGATTATAATTACAGTGGAAAATGTTATAACATCATCACATTTCCTGAAGTTTCAGTTTCAGTACAGTGTGTGATTGACAGATTCATTAGAAGCACATGTTTATCATTGATATTTTTTGTTTTATGGGGATTATTTTTGATCATGTATCAAGCTTTTGTTGGAATGTGTTTTTTTAAGTGATCCATTTAAGCCAGATTATCAATTACCATTATTGACTGTAATTTTCAATCCTTGCTAATTTATCTGTATATTCATCCAGCCTTAGCTGCAAGTCAGTCTTGTCCCAAGCAAGTTGTGATCAATCATGTTATGACACATGTTGCAATAAGAGGAAATCTACTGACCTAAAAGGTTAGACACAATAAAATTTATAAATTAATTATTTAATAATTTATTATTTTCTTCCAAATTGGGTGATCTCTTCACTTTCAACCATAAATAATATCTCTGATGAGGTGATAAATTTTTTAAATGAAGTGGCTGTCTTAGTTCTGGTGAAATGTCAATGATAAACACTTTTCAGGCCAAGAATGCTATATTGAGTCATCCAGGATGCTTGATGAAACCATGCTCAAGAGGATTCTATTGTATAATTCTTCATGGCAATAAAATATGTTTCAAACTACCTAAACAATGTGTAATTTCATTATTACACAGTTAATAATGTTTATCCAAGAAATGTCACATGGAATTTAAAAATGTACAACACATTTATGCACATATGAAGAACAAATAATTTATGCAAGCATATTATTGTTCTTGAGTCAGGTGAGCTTATGTATGGCCCTGGATCAGTCATGCATCATGCATCTGTTCATCAACATTTGTTTTTGAATGCTCAAGAGGCCATATTTGTGACCATATTTTTCATCAGACTTGGAATGGAAGCTTGCATGATCAAGATCACAGATAAATTCAGCTATGAGCAACAGCCATGCATATTACTGAGACTATCTTGCTTGAAAACACTCTTGAGGCCATATTTATTTTAATCAGATTTGGTGTGTTAGCTTATATCATCAAGATCTCAAGAGGGGTTTGATTGTGAGTAACACCAAAACATATTAATGAGATGATTTTGCAAATAATTAGCTGAGCTTGTGAACAAAGAAGAGGTCATATGTCCGATCAGATGTTGATCAGATTTGCTATGTAGACTTTAATCTACAAAATCTTGTACGAGTTTGATTATAAACAACTCCGTGCATATTAATGAGGTGATTTTGCATCTGATCGGCAGAGGCTGTGAATCCTGTAGGTCAGATTTGGATAATCATGATATCTAAGCTTATATCATCAAGGCTTTGGACAAGTCTCTGGATGCCATATTTCTGATCAGATTTTTATCACATTTGGTATTAAAGTTTATATCATAAAGCTTTTGAATGAGTTAAAAGCAAAATCCACATATTAATGAAGTGAACTTGTATCCCCATGGCTGAGCTTGTAAGCTAGAAGCTATTTTATGATCAGATTTAGATCAGATTTGGTATGTAAGCTTATATTATCAAGATCTTAGACGAGTTCAGTTATGAACAACAGCCATCCATATTAATTAATGATGTTATCTTGCATGTGATTGACTGAGCTTATAAACACTCTTAGAGGTCATATTTGTGATCAGATTTTGATTAGACCTGATGTGCAAGCTTGTATCATCAAGCTCTCAAATGAACAGCATCAGTGCATAGTAATGAGTGGTCTTGTATCTAATTGGACTCAGCCTGTGAACTCTATAGAAACCATATTTTAATAGCAGCAGTTACTTATCCTGCCGCTCTTGTGTAGCTCACCTGTTTTTGTGCGGAAAACTAACCATCTGTTCAATGTGAATACATTCTCCCAAAGAGTGGATATATATATAATGACCTTTTGTACTCCACTCTTATTTTGCACACTAATCTATGTCAAGTGGTTAAATGCAGAAGGTAGATGTTATGTAACATCTTTTTCACAGATGCCATACTTTGTAGATGTCTGTCCAAACTGTCACCAGAGAAATTACATCTGTAGCAACTTGCCGCAAACAGCAGTCTTCTGCAGTTTTTAATTTGTCTCGATGTTACAACTGTCTGTTCCATTTCCTAAATCACTGTGGTATGGGTAAGTCCTTGTGTTCTAAGGAAAATAACAAAGGCCCTACCTCACATTGAGGACATTGTTTTCTTTGCATATATAAAACACTGTGGTATGGGTAAGTCCTTGTGTTATACAGAAAATAACAAAAGGCCTGCTTAACATTGTGAACATCCTTCCTCAGTCTTCAAATTCACATATTCTTTTTGTTTACCCATGCTACACATTGACATTGCATATATATTTGAATGTTGCTTAAATAAACAAGTTCACAGTATAATGATCTTGTTTTCCAATTGGGTAAAACTACCAGTAATTTTTCACGATGTCAGCTTTATTGTTTACTTCATGTATACAGTGTTCTTCATGCCTACGCAGGTGTGCACATGGTACAACACTGCATGTAACCAGGTGAGCTTCACAGCAACATCATATAGTGTTCTTAGTGCATACACAGGGTTGCATGCAGCACAACCCTGCATACAACCAGGTGAATTTCGTAGCGACATCATACAGTGTTCTTTGTGTGTACACAGAGTGTATACGATATGACACTGCATACAGCCAGGTGAGTTTCAAGGCAACAAGTGATTTCATTATTTCTTTATTACAGGATAATGTTAGAATAGTCTTTGGGGCAGTGTGGCTACTAAAAGGGCCCTTGGGATACTCACACAAATTGCATAAGTGCTCATTGTGCACATGGAAATTTTTTTACACTTCTTGCAAATTTGGTCTTGTATCAAGGCTGGGGGAACCTTCCCTCCCCAATTTGTTCTGAATTTTCCAAAAGATAGTCTCTTTCAGGTTTCACATGTTGGGACAAACATCTTTGGCAGCAGGTGAAGCCCTTCCTGATGGAGGGTCTAGACATTGTGGATTGCTCTTTCCCATTGAAGAGGTAGAGCACTGCAACAGCAGGTTGTGCCATCTTGTTAGGGAAGTAGAGCACTGCAATAAAAAAAGAAAAAGCAGGCTATGCCCTCCTGTTAGGGAGATTGAGCACCAAAAAAGCAGGTTATGTCCTCCCTTGAAGGAAGTGGAGCATCACAACTGTATAGTTGCACCCTCCCTTTTGGGAAGCTGAGCTCCCCATTAGCAGGTTGCTCCCTCCCATTAGGGAGATAGAGCACCACAATATTTATCATGCTTCTGGCAGCATGTTGCCCCCCTTTGTTTGGGAGGCAAGAAAAAGCACCCATGTTGCGCAGAGTAATAAATCAGTTGAAGACAAAGTCTTTCCCATCTGTGACTTGGTACAGGGACAGGACAAGGACCAAGTTTCCCCCTTCACCCCATTTTAACATCCCACCCTGAGCAGGATTCACAATCTATACACAGGACTCAGGCTAGGTGTTTCCCTGTTCCAAATTATACCTATGAACCTTTATGGAATGTGGGACTTCTACCTTGGTTCCCTTGGTCTATTATGCACCCATGGGCTAGTGGATCTAGCCCTCACAGTTGAAGTGATGCTGCAGCTCATGTCCCATCATCACCTCATCATCAGGTGGCTTCCATTTGGAAGGCTTAGGTAATACAGCATCTAGAGCAGACGGGCGCTCTTGTCTCTTTTTAACTCATAATGAACCCAGTGACCGTGAGTGCTCCTATGCCCCCGCCATCAAGGACACGGTGGTGCCCAGCTGTTCTCCAACTCGGAGCATCCTTGATGATGATGATGATGATGCACTCTCTCCTTGTTGCCTCCAGTGAATTCTAGACAGAAGCTGTGGCTATGACACTTTCTTTCAGGCCCACCCCTTCAGCTCAGATGGATGAGGAAGAGGAAGTCTGGTCCTTTTGATAACATGGTAAATGAGTTTTACTATCTGTTACCCCAAGACTTGTGTCCCCAACCACCTGGCACACAGTCCATAAGGATCTTTCCATTTTGGGAAAGATCTCTGGGGTACCAGCTCAACCAGACCTCTTATTTCTCCCACATTCATCCACGATTGAGGAAATATCATGGAGGTATTCACAAGGCCAGTGTAGGTCAACAACATAGAGGATGGTCTGTTCCTCCCTCAGTGTCGAGACCCCCTATTTCTTCTTCCAGCAACTGCATAATTCCCTGAAGTAGACTGTCAAACCTCCTCTGTACACCAACGCAGCCAAAGTGGGTATTTCTATGTGAGTTTGGGCAAGCCTTCCCATCAAACAATTGATGCCATGGAGCAGGAACCCGGTTCCTTGTACCCCCAGTTATGCATGCCACCCAATTCTCAGTTACTTCCTTTAGTATGCTGAGAGAGGCCTCTTTGAATCCAACCACATTACTACATGTGCAGTATGCTTTGGCTAGGCATCTCATCATGTGCTCTGTTGCCATGGCATTATTGGTAGATTTTATGCACATCCACCATGACATTGCATTGGACTCTTTGAAAGTCATGCTTTACCACAGTAAAGACCTTCTAAGGGCTGCTTCTCTAGAAGCTGACACCCTTTGTGGGGCATCATTCCTACCCTGGCTTCTCCAGCCTTACTGGATTACCAACATTGATCTTTCTCGTCGCTCCCGGTCCATTGTAATTGACCAAGAAACGAGATCAGGCAAATTGCCGTCTTGGGCCATCAGCAAATTTTTTAAGCAGACACAAGCCTAGTCCAATCCCCAACTCTTGCTAGACCACTTCCTCATCAGGTCCACAGTGCCCAGGTCACCGCAGTTTTTTGACCCTCCTTTGTTTACTACTGGCAAGAAAAGGGGGGGGGAGACAGCCCTTGCAGATTAACCCCTTTCCTGCCATGCATCACCTTCACGCATCCCAGTAGGTGCTCACCCAGACCTCTTAGGGCTTGGTCAAGCATTACGAGATGGTGGGTGGGTCCTCTCCATTGTAAATGAGGGTTATTGTCTCCAGTTTCAGGAACAACCCCCACTATCAAGGACCCCTAATTTCTTTTCCCCGTCTTTTTCCCAACTTATATACCCTGAATGCCATATGCATTTTACATTTCATCCTTCTCACAAGTTCAAAGCCTCACAGAGATTCTCTATCAACTTCATTTTACCTAGGACATTGAGACAGATTCCTGATGGGGGTTCCCATGCATGCACCTGATCCCTGCTCCTATCTATTCACTGCTGCATCAGATTCCAGCAGGGGGACTCATTTAGAGCTTGAGGGCATAATTCTCTATGGTTCTTGGACTCGGGCAGGATTGTCCTTCCACATCAACAAGCTAAGAATGATAGCAGTATTTCTAGCACTGCATGTGTGCATCAACATAATAAGGAGCTGATGTGTCATGTTCTCTTCAGACAAATCTGTCTTAGTTATCTATGACATCAAGAAAGTACACATGCCCCTTTTCTTTGCATGGAGGTCTGGAACCTCATCATCTGGGCAGCTGCAGAGAATGTCACAATCCAAATTCTACACATTCCAGGCAAGATAACATATCAGTGGACAGTCCATCCAACATACTGAGCCTTCCTCAACAGAATGATCTCTTCACCACTGTGTAACAGTCTCTGTTTTCCCTCTGGGGAAGACCTTTAGTGGACTTGTTTGTGCCCAAGCTCAACAAACTTTTACATGTCTGTCCTAGATCAGAGAGCACTGGCAGTCAATACATTCAGCCTCCAGTGGGATCGCCTATTTGCATATGCCTTCCCACCCACAAGTTCTGCAATGAGTCCAAACTTCTCTGCTCAGATCATTGTCATCACCCCGTTGTGGCCACAGCGATCATGATCCATTGATCTCCTCGGCCTGTTGATCGATCGATCTAGGTCTCTACCTCACAGGAGGGGTTTCTGTCGCTACATCGGGTATTCCTTCTCCACAACAGCCCACACATTTTCCACCTTCTTGCCTGGTTCATATCTAGTGTTCTCTGCCAGAACAGGTTTTTGGGCTGAGTTGCTGGTTGCATCATTCAGGCTAAAAGAGCTTCTGCTTCCAAGGTCTATGATGCCTGGTGGAGAATCTTCTAAATTTGGTGTAGTAGGAACATGTTGATCCTCTCCGCCCCACCCGCCAACTTCATTGCTGACTACCTTTTGTTCCTTTTTAAGACCAAAAGATGTTCAGTATTCACTCTCAAGGGCTATCAAGCTTCCATCACCTTGAAGCTCTTGTCTAGTGTTTTGGGTTCCCGAGACCTGTCTCCCGCTTTCTTACACCCAGATGGAATCTCGTTTCTTATGGTCATTAACCTAGTCCCATGTAAACCATTGAGTGAAGGTTCCTTCTGCAGACAAAGAAGTGTGATTCGTGCCTTGTCTATTGACACTGGCTGTCTCTGGTTTCTAGCCGGCTGCACCCTCCCATTAGATAGGCTGCACATGGTAACGGTGGGTTGCACCCTTCTCTTTGGAAGGTAGAACATCAGGACAGTGGGTTGTGCTCTCCCATTAGGGAAATGGAGCACTGCAACCAAGAGTTGTGCCTAACCATTAGGGAGGTAGAAAACTGCAACACATCTCGTAATTGTGTTTCTCTCTGGGGCCCATTATTACAACACAATCTGGAGTTCAGAGAGACATCAACCTTCTATAGATTGACCTCTCCCTCTATGGTGAGTGCAACTCAATTTCTTTGTTTTGATCAGTCTGACTAGAGCATCAGCCTACCCATCTAACTGACAAATTCAGCTCAATATAACAGCAGCATAAGTAATCGCTGTTTTTTAAAATGTAGTTTTTTTTGGTAAAACTAATTTTAATTATGCAATACTTACCTGCCGCTATTGCCAAATGTATTCCTTGCACCCTGCTCTGATGTCTTGCATAATTGCCATCTGTGAAAATATGACACATAATATCTACCTTTTGCATATAACCATGTGACATATAGAGCAGTGTGCAAAATAAGAGTGGAGTGCAAAAGGTCATTCTGACTTTTTCTTCTTTCTGTGGGAGGATGTATTCACATTGAACGGATGGTTTTTGGCACAAAAATAAGTTAGCTACAAAATAGCGGCAGGTAAGTATTGCATAATTTACAGAAAAAAAAAACTACATTTCTGACAATCAAGAAATCAGGTAAGTTCAATTAAGAGCAAGGTTCATGTACAGTGATAAGGATCAAGTCTGGTCAGATATTGGGAATTGAACTTGCAACCATTCTGGTCGCAAGTCCAACACCTTAACCACCGAGCCACTGCTGCTTCCTTGAGTGTGATCTCAATAGTTTCCAAGTTATGACTCTAGCGACCGAGCCTAATGGGGGTTAAGAACATACCCAGGAATCCATGCTGACTGCACAAATTAACCCTTAATATGTCAAGTTCATGTGTTATTTACTTTAAATGTTGGGCTAAGAACAGTTGCTAACTATAAATCGGGGTTTAGTCCCTAGGGGCAGGGTGAGATTTAACCAACAAGATTGGTTGTGTAACTAACCTTTTGTTTTTATGCTTAAAGAGTGATTCTGTATATAATGTATAGAAAATAGGAAAAATAACACTAACATTAATGCAGTAGCTTTGTGCTTCAAGCTTTGTTTATCTTCAACAGTTTCAGTATATGTGAATTTGCACATGGGGGGGGGGGGTGGAGAGAAAGAGAGAGATTGAGAATAATATTGAAAACAGTTTCACCTTCCTATAGGGTACATAAATTAAAATAAAACATAGATGCACATTTTGTCATTTTCTATGTTTCACTTTTGCTTTCAGCAAAAGAGTAATTAGAGAGCAAATACCAAAAAGAACATAGTGAAAGCATATGTTGGAAACCTGGGGTTAGGAGACATGGGTGACATTTGGGGATTGAGTTCATATAATTACAGCATGTTCTCAAAGAGTAAATTTTTTTTTTATAATTTTGACCAAAAATTGGACTTTTTTACTCTATGAGTTATGTGATGTAATTGTTAGAAAATACTTCCTTAAAATGCCAAGATTTTGCAGATATACAATTTTGCCATTAACAAATGTAAGTGAAGCCCTATTGGTTAAAATTTCTTACAATAACACACAATCACTGTTCATTTAATAGTCTGTTGCAAATCACTTATAATCTCTACTTTAGAGAGTTGTTCCTTGTACCCTGAAATGGCACTTTTCTCTGTTTATCAGTGGTATGTAATTAAAGCTCTTAACTTTTTTTGAGTATAGTTATTACCTTTTAAATGCAAAATGATGTAATCCATGCAAAAAACTTCTGTAAGAACAATTAATATGGGATTTTCAGGTGTGGAGAATACTGACTAAATTGAAAAAGAAACCTACACATTTCATCTTTACGAGTATCCCTGGGATAATTGTGCATTTTGTAATAAGTCTTAAATCACTACATGTATAGCCTACTCAAAATGACCCAAGATTTTGACAATGAATTAAAAGTTGACATGGTATGGGTCAACAAAAAAAAGGGATATAATAACAAAGAGTTATACTGTATGTACTCACCGATAAGTCAAGACCAACTGTAAACAACATAGACTATATCTGCCATCTGGCAGATCAGGGTCTGTTTGCTCTACTGTTTAATCCTAACAAACTTCATAGACAAAGATCTGCCAGCACATTATGCATTTGCAGATATGGATCTGTGCCATTTGCAGTTGGATTTGATTTGTAAGCAAGTGCATAAGGTAATTGAATACAACAACATTGTGCGTGCTTGATAGTAAGAGATGTGATGCATACACAGCAGTACCAGTTTTTTTATATACATGCAATAAGCATATTATATCTGACTGCCCATCCATCTGTCTGCAACCAATTTTATTTCTGTACAGTAACATGAGTTATCCACCATCTGTAGTTTCAAACTTTGTCAATGACTTGCATTTGGGTTAAGAAAAACCCTATTGAATTCAGCCTCATAGGTTGAGGTCACTTTGACAGTAAGAAGAAAAATGGTTTCCACACAATAACTTGAGTTCCCCATCATTTATGGACCCCAAACTAAGTGGATGGCTTGTACTTGAAGTATGGAAAACACCCTGTTGATATTGGAGTCAAAAGATCTTGGTTACTGTGACTGAAAGAATGGTTTCCACACAGCATTAGTTCTAAATTAAAGACCAGGACCAAACTTGGCATATAGCATACACTTAGGCTAAGGAAGAAGTTTATTAACTTTGTTGTCTAATTGTCAAAGTTCAAGATCACTGAGAGAAGAAAAATGAGTTCTGCACAGAAATTAAAGTTATCTATATAGAGGAATATTAAATATGGGCCTGTTCATGGTACTCTTGGTTTAGATGGGTAAAACAAAGGCAGATATAATACATAACTTGACAGCCTCAAATAATTAATAATCAGTACATTTTTCTTCAGAGTTAATGCTTAAATTTTTATCCATAATTTTCTTTCTTCCAGATGAGATTTAGAAACAAAACAGTGTAGATGTAATTTTAAATATTTCAAGCATAACATAAATGGACCTACACACACTAATCCAGGGCACACAGATACACAATATATCAGACCAAGTTGAGACTAGGTAATAAGTCGGCTTATCTCTCGTCTGGCTGTGATGAATTAGTGTGTTCATACTAAACACTACACTGGGGAAAATGATATATTTTGTTTTCGCATTTGAAGAGTCCTTCATTCCCCTTACACAAAATTTAGGAATATGGATAACATCCTGATGGTATTTGAATATTAGCTTATGTGAAGCTGAAAGTTCTAGATTTTGTCTCTAATTTGTACACATTTTTTATTTATTTTTCTGCCAGATGTACAAATAATTACAGGTAAAATATATTGCCATTATCATCCCATTTTAAATTGCAAATATATACAAACTGTACATAAGGAAACATTTTGAATGAAAATCTATATTGGGCATAATATGATCTGTATGAATTGATGGTGTATAGATTATAGATGCTATGCATAAATACAGATATGGTATGCATAAATACAGATAATATGGTACTCACAAGATTGTACAGCAGTTTACATATACAGACTTGGCTCATGAGCTCAGGGGTCATGGTCTTAAGTTGAAGGTCAGATCTTGATATTTATGAAAACATTCATCTTGTCTACTTCAGATAATATTGGCATGCAATCACAGTAATTCTAATGCAGTGGAAAAAGTTGAATATTATTCATTCAGTTGTTGGTTGAATGAGATGTGAAGATACAAGTTAAATGACAGTAATTGCCAATGAAAAGGAGAAATGTATTCATTTGTATTCATGTAAAGATGTAAGTACAGTGTTCCCTTTCAATAATGTGAGGAAAAATTCAGTAATCTCTTTCAATGATGTGAAGATACGGTGATCCCATTCAGTAATGTGAAGATGCAAGTAGGGTGATCCCTTTCAGTGACACTGTTCATTGGAAGCCACAAGTTAAAAGTGAGTATCCCTTGTACAGTGTACTGAGATATGATCCTTTAAACATTTGTCATCTTGATGCAAACACCACCAAAGTACTGTACAACCTGGACTTTGATCTGCAGTCCCATAATGCACCAGCAGACCAAGGTCTATGTTGTTTGTTATACTGATTGCTCTTAACAAACTTCACAGACCTGGGTCTGCTGGTACATGATATGATGGCAGATCTGGGTCTGCAGTTTGCAGCTGAACTCAACTTACAAGCAAGTATATATGATTTGTTATTTAATGATGGGAAACCATACTCTAGTCAGTTTTCAAAATCCAAAAACTGCAATCACATGAAATTAACAAGCAAAACTAAAAACAAATTGTAACCACTTGATTGAAATCTGGCAGAATATTGAGAGGTTTTATAGCTTGCAAGAACAACATTACTGAAAGTGAGCACTGTACCTGCATATGCATAATACTGAATGGGATCATTTTACTTGCATATTTTGAGGTTGGTGTGGATGTTACTGTAACAAGATGGCAACAAACAGTATGAAACATACACTTGTCTACAACTGGTATAATAAATGGCTGTTATGAAAAATTACCTTTGGATTAAATAATGCATACAATATAATGTTCAGGAGTGTTGAATCAAGTTCATATGCTGTTTAGGTTAGAGGATGTCCAGTAGCAGGCATCCTTTCATGTATTGGTCTATTTATCTGATATTAAACCCGTATGTAAA